>CALNHX010012653.1:0-23493 GCA_940337035.1 Agriotes lineatus
GATGCAATATAAGATATTGGATGTAGGTTTGGCATAAAATAGTAGAAACAATGTTCTACGTATTTTCCAGGCAATGATTGGTCGAGTGAGCTTGAAGGCTGCGGCAAGTGGCGATGAGTTGACAAAAAATTCATCCTACTCTAATTATAATGGGAAAGTTTTGTATTTGTGCCGTTTATATTTGTTTTATTTATATTATCATGGAGTATGTTTACGTATTATTTCTTCATTATGCCTAATAACATTGCTATAACATTTTTATTCAGCATGTAAATTTTCATTTGAATGGGGCATATGAAAATCAGTTTAAATAACAAATTACTTGAAGACTCGACAATCGGATGAGTAACTTTAAGCATTCTTCGAATATCTTTAACATCTTGTTAACCAGGGAGAAGCCAAAATTAAGTAAGTGTTTTTCGTTATTGTTTACAAGCATACCAATGTGACATTTTGGAAAACATTTTACGTAATATTATTTATTATTTATATGAGCAGATAGAATTAATTTTTCACTTTTTCACGTGAGAACTTTGTAGTACCCAGTATTTTTTAACACATTTTAAAACTACCTGCAATTCTAATGTGGCTTGCTTGTATTCTTGCATAAAATGTTTCGTTAAGGTGGTGTGATACCCTACAACTGTTTGGACGTCAAGATTTTTTTTTTCATCATTGAAGAACGTGCACATTACACAACATTGATTGTATACTATGTATCTCTCTATCACTACATCAAATATAAGTTAAGAATAATAATTTAATCAATTTGATGACAACTGACTAAATTAGCAGTCGATTAAAACAGTTTTAAATGAATTTAACAATTTATTGGCAACTACAGCAAAATTTTATACGAGGGCTGTTCTGTTAGTTTTTATTTACAGACTTTTAAAATAAAATAACTGTAATGTTTTTCAAAATATCCCACTTAGCGGTAATACACTTGTGCATTCTTTGAAACCACTTCTCAAAACAGGCAGAGAATTCCATTTCTGGAAGATCGTCAAACATCTGCTGCAATTCAGAAATTGCTGCATTTTCATGCTTTTAATCTCTGAAAACAAAATAAAATTACTGGACTGTAGGGAGGGTGAATGGGCAGCTGGAAACGAATGCGTGATTATTATGTATGCAGCTCATGTCTACCAGTGATAAATAAAAACTGTGTTTTTGGTGTGCAAACTTTGAAATAATTGAAGTTACGGAAATAAGAACAAAACAACAAAAATATAGAGACGAAATAAGAGTATTAAAAGAGGAAAACAAGCAATTAATGACAAAATTGGCACATATGAAATGAAATGGGAAGAAAGAGAGTGGAAAGAAAGGAAAAACAACGTTGTAATTATGGAAAAGCAATTCAACGAAGAAAAAATGAAGTGAACGAGTTCCTCCAAAAGAAAGAGGTGAGCGCAGAAATCATGGAAGTTAAGGCTGAAAATGTAATTACAGTGAAATTGGGGAAGAAAAACTTAAAAAAAGAAATTGAAAGGTACGACAGTACATGTAGAAAGTGATCTCACAGAGGAAGAGCATAAAATACAGAGATTGCTCAAGAACAAAGCGATGGAGGAAAAGGAAAATGACCACCAAAAAACTAATAATTAAAAGAGAAGGACATGTACTATCAGCCTTCTACATGTCCCCAAACATGAAGAGGCCAAAGAAAAAACGAGATGATGTAAGAATAAAGAATGGAGAATAGTAACCTGGAATGTGTTGGGAATTAGAGGGAAAAAACCAATTGTTAACAAAGTTTGAATGATCCAAGCCAAAAATAATGATAATTACTGAAGCAAAAAAAAAAGGTTTGTTTGTAATGGACATGCGGAGTAACAGGTACCTTAGATACCAACTGATATGGTTCTATGGCCAAAGTCCTACTTAGAATTTTGCTGAGACTAAGGAATTCCAAGCCTAGCAAGGGATTTTTTACATGCTACACCTCAGAATAACATGGAACCCACGGCTTTACATCACTTCCAAATGATGGTATTCTGTAGAGGCTTTCATCCGCATTTTTTAATTTTTTAAAAACCTCTCCGACTGCAACAACTACAGAGCAATATGTCATCTGTAATATCGAAAATATATTCCAGAATACTGAAAAGAAGACTGAGAGAAGAGATAGAAGAAAAACTGGAGGAAGAACAGGCCGCTTTTAGACCCCAAAGACAAACCCAAGACCACATACACGTCCTAAGACTCGTTATAGAAAAGAAGCTAGAAAGGAACAAACCATTATACCTAGCTTTTATAGATATACACTCAGCGTTCGATACAATACCTAAGTTAAACATATGGAAAGCATTAGAAGAACTAGAGGTAACACAAGAACTCCAACAGGCTAACAAGAATCTATACAAAGGGACAAAAGGAAGAATAAGAATAAAAGGACAGGAATCACAGAGTTTTAAAATGGAAATGGGAATAAAGCAGGGTGATTCCTTGAGTCCACTACTGTTCGTAGGCGTGATGAACCAAATTATTCAAGAATGTAAAGAACGCAGGTTCAATGTTAAAAGTAGGTAATTGGAACCTAGAACCCATATATGTACAATGCCTTGTATATGCGGACGATATTGTGTTACTTGCAGAGTCACCTAGAAAATTGCAGCAAATAGTAGACAGATGGAATAGAGCAATAAAGAGATGGGGAATGACAATTAATACAAATAAAAGTAAAGTGATGGCTATAGAAAAACACGAAAGTCACGAAAATACAAGGATAACATGTGACGGAAAAGAACTAGGATGGGTGGACAATTACGAATATCTAGGGGCCACAATAAGTAAGAATGGAACAACTGATCAAGAGATATTAAACAGAACAAACAAAGCAAGCAAAGTATACTACGCCCTAAATAAAACGGTTATAGGAAAGAAGGAAGTAAATAACACAACTAAACTAAGAATATACAAAAGTGTATATATACCTACTCTAACATATGGATCAGAAACATGGACAATTCAGGACAAAATAAGAAGCCGAATAACTGCTGGAGAAATGAAATACTTAAGAAGAATGGTTGGAAGAACAAAAAGAGACCGAGTAAGAAACACAGTAACCAGAGAAGAAATGGACGTAGAGCCATTAATAACAGATATCGAAAAAAGACAGTTAAGGTGGTACGGACATGTAACGAGAATGGGAAGGAACAGGGAACGAGGCGAGTCCTGGAGGCAAGACCTGAAGGAAGGAGATACAGAGGAAGGCCACGGCAGACATGGGAAGAGAGTTTGGCACAAAGGGTAGAACTCAAGAGGAAAAGATCTAAGAGAGGTAAAGCGAATGGCTGCTGACCGGGACAGATTTCGAAAATGGATAGAGGACTTGACGCTCTAAGGGCAAAAGGGAAAGGAAAAGAAGAAGAAGAAGAAAAACCTCACCGGGACCGGGGATCGATCTCGTGACCCTTAGGTTAATAGCCAGAATGCTTAACCACTGAGCTACGGAGCGCGACAAAAAAAAAAGGTAGTGGGGTGCAAATTAATAGAAGGTGGCCACGGTTTATTCTACAGCAGAGTACAGCAACACGAAAGATGGCTTGCCTAATACACAAGGGCTTCATTAGAAACTGAAAATCCATCTTTTGAGCATTGAAATCAAGATTGGAGAAAACGAATGTACAGCGTATGGGCATAGTAAAAATTACAACATAGAAGTGAAAAATAAATTGTGGGAAAAAATTCTAAAATTAGTGGAGGAAAAAAAGGAGAATTGTTAATAGCAGGAGATTTAAACGGCAGAGTCGGTAGCAACGAAGAAACTTCAGAAAAACTGTAGGAAAATTCAGAGAGAGGGTTTTAAATAGAAATGGGTAAAAGATTATTGAGTTTTGTATATTAAACGATCACATAGTGGCTACTACTTGGTTTCAACAGAAAAATATATGAGAGTACAAGAAGTCGCAATTAGGAATCAATCATAGAAAATCTAACCAAAGGGATACTGAAAAGTGTTCAAAAGAGAGCATGAATAGTTCACCGAACATTACCTTCTTGAAGCGAGGATACGTACAAAGCCCAAAAAAACAATATCCGAGAAAGAATAAGAGGAAAAAGACTACAAATAGAAGCCCTAAAATTAAAACACAGCAGGCAGATCAACAAAGAAATTTAGAGCAAATGAACAGGAGACCTAGAACTGTTTTGATTTTCAAAAACATAATAACAATGGCAAAAAGGTGTGTTGTATAACTGAAAAGAGTAACCAAAGAAAATAAACACTTACGTGGAACAACAAAATTAGAAGAGAAGTGAAGCAGAAAAATGCTGTTTGGGGTACCAACAAGTTTCAGAAAGGAAAATGAAAATCAATACAGTGGATAAAAAATAGAGAAGGAAATTAGTAGAGGGACAGAAAGTACAACAAAATATTGATACAAACTGGAAGCAGTAACAACATAAAACCTACATGTAGAGAGTAGTACATAAAATAATAATCAATGGAGCATGGCAAACAAAAACAATTCCGATAAACTGGCAAACTGCAGTAATTACTCCAGTATACAAGAAAGGAGATAACTTGAAATGTGAAAACTTCTGGGGAATATCCTTATTAAGTGTCCCAGGAAAAATGTACGAACGAGTTTTAGAAACGAGATTAAGGCAGATATTAGAAGAACCCACTGTTAGAGACTGGCGAGAAATGGGATAAGATTTGGAACAGGGAGTATCACATCTCTAACAGGCAAAGAAATTGAAATAATAGAGGAAATGGAGAAATACAATGTACATTTATTGGGGATATCAGAAGTCAAGAAAAAAGGAAACGGAATAAAACAATTAGACAAAAGATACACGCTAAGATTCTCAGGACCATCGGTGGGTATCAGAGCAATGGAAGGAGTTGGAATAATCCTAAATGACACCCTAGAAACAAAGGTGATTGGATGGGAACCCATAAATTCCAGAATTATAACACTGGAACTACAGTTGGAAGAGAAAGTAGGACTTATACAAATATACACGCCTATAGAAAATGCAAACACGCAAGACAAAGATATGTTCTATGAAGAGAAATTGTAAAATAAGAAAACACACATAATAATGGGATACTGGAACACTCACACAGAACAGGACAAAGAACATGGAACCACGGGATCACACGGAATACAGGGAGAGATAAATGACAATGGGGAAACGATGCTAGATATATGCATAATAAATCAGATGATTATAGGAAGCACCTGGTTCCCACAAAATAACATATGAAGCAGAGGAACTGGGGCACAAATGTATGATAGACTACATAACATACTCCAAAAATCTGGACGTGAAAGTGATTAGTCGACCGGAACTCAGTACTAAACATAAACTACTGATAGCTGAAACGAATATCCAAAAGCCAAAGAAAGAAAGAAAAGAATAAAAATCACACCAGAATAAAATTAGAAGCATTAATGGACCCAGAAGTAAGACAAAAATTTGAAGATACACTCACAAGAAAATTGGAAAGTATAGAAGAAGAGGAAATACAAGAACAAAACCCATGGACACTGGAAAAGATATGGAAATGCTTCAAGGAAACGCTACTTAAAGCAGCAGAAGAAACATGCGGCATAAAAATAGTGAGACAGAATGCGGATATGAAAAGAACTAGGTGGTGGAGCGAAACAGTAAAAAGGAAAGTCAAAGAAAAGAAGGTAGCTTGGAAAAAATACATAGACAACCGAACAAACTGCGTTTGAAAACGAAGAGAAACAGATAATAAAAGAAGCGAAAAAGAATACATAGGAAGAGTTCAAATGAAAGATAATTAGAAGGACAACCAAAAAGAATTCTGGTACACAAGGAATACTAGAAGCTTGGCGGGAACATTATGCAAACATATTTGGAATAACAGAAGAGGAAAACACAAGAGAAGAACAAGAAAACATATGGGAAGAACAAGTAAATGAACCAATAACAGAAGAGATAAAGAAATTAGGCATAGAATTACTAAGGCCATTAGAATATATTATCAAATCAACAACACACTAATAGGGAAAAAAAATCAACACAAAAACAAAAGTGCACCTATATAAATCTATATACATACCAACCCTAATATATGGGACAGAATCATGGGCAAACCCCGCTCAAAAATAACTTCGGCAGAAATGAAGTATCTACACCAGGTAGTAGGAAAAACAAGACGCGACAGGGTGAGAAACAGAAGCATCAGAGAAGAACTAGAACAGGAGCCCGTAATACAAACAATCGAGAAAAAACAACTTCAGTGGTACGGCCACCTGAGATAAATGAACAACGAAAGATACCCAAAAATGATCATGGAGATGAGAATAGAAGGGAGAAGACCAAGAGGAAGACCTCGTAAAACTTGGGAGGACAATATAGAAGAAGCAGCCAGAAGAAGAGGAAAAACAACAAGGCAAATAAAGACTCTAGCTAATAATAGGCATAAATACAGAAAATGGCTCAATTTCCCAACACCGTGAGGTAAATGGAAGGAGATAAAGTAAGTTTTAGAGACACCCAAGCAGGCTTTAGAGCAGGAAGAAGTACCAATGGCTAGATTTTCAGCCTCAGACAGATTAGCAAAAAAAAAGTATATACAGATTGGTGGTGGATAATATGAACATAGACAGCCATATGAGTTAGAATACAGTTTATGGGTTTTGTATGTGTTAGACAGAAATAAACATATATGATTTATTAAAATCTAGTATCCTAGAATTCAGTGTTTTCTAAAAACAAAACACCGTGATTCTGCGAATACTAGATGTTATGGCATATAAGTATAATCTGTAAATGTGCGATAGATCCCGAGAGAAAAAATAGGGGAGCTACTGGGACGACGTGGAAACAAGGAATACTGTACGAATTGCAACCCTACTATTTATTGCAATCATAGATGAGGTTACAAAAACAACAAAAGGAAAAATTAGAGGTGTTACTGTAGACACATCTATCTGAAGGCGGTCGTAGCGGGCGGATGCTAATTTATCAGTGGCAACAATTCACTCGTTTAAGGGCTTTATTCCACGGATCGTAGGCGTAACTAAACGCGAGAACAGAGTGTAAAGTGAACGTAGTGAAATACGCGCAGAAAACAGTGAAAATTAATTTTAGTAATAAAACTAACTTAAAGTGCGGCGTGTAGGAAACGAGGTCGCGGACACCGTGCCGGGCGAGATACAGCAGAATAATCTCGCGTTAGATAATAGCGGATGGATTACAGAAATAAAAGAGAGAGGGACTTGAACAATAGTGGAGAACAGGAAGCAGGAAAGTAATTAGATCCCCACAGAAAAATACAAAAACAGAGGTATTTAAGGAAAGTAACATGGGGGATTTAAAAGAAATTAAAGATATGATGAAAACGATGATGGATGAAATCAGAAATAACACAGATGAGAACAGAAAATTACTATAAACTAGGAGTGGAGGTAGAGGTTAACAGAGTGATCGACATAAATAAAAACGGTAAACATTTTAGAGATGGGAGACTGGAACAAAAAGTAATGATGAACAAAAATAAGCTGAAAGGATCAAGGATTTACATCGAAAACGATTTGACATTAAAAGAAAGCGAGATACAGGCGGAAATCAGGAAAATTGCCAAAGAAGAGACAAGCAAAGGACACAAAACGAAGATAGGTTACAAGAAGATTACAATCGACGGTGTAGAATATCTCTGGGACGAAGGAGCAAAGGGGGTTAAAGAAAAGGAAAAGGCAAAAAACTAAAAACAAGGAAGGGACGGTGTACCACTATGACGAATACAGCAATGGACAGGGACAATGAGAATAATTATATGAGGGATGGGAAGGAAAAGCGATATACTTACAGAGGAAATAAAGCAAATAGGCAAAGAAAACAATATAAAAATAGGCACATGGAATATAAAAGGATTAGCAGGGAAAGAAGTAGAATTAGTGGAGGAAATGGAAAAACAACAACTTGATTATTTGGGTATAACAGAAACAAAAAAGAAGGGACAAGGCGTAACCAGAATAACAAAAGAATAACAAAAGGGTACTGGTTATACTGGTCAGGAGTCGAACAAAAGAAATGGGAAAGTGAAGGGGTAGGATTAGTAATCAGTCTAAAAATATAGAAAATGTAATGAAAGAAAATCTTACGAATTCAAGGTTACTAAGAGTAGAACTGAGATTAACGACAACAGAAACATGGACAATAATGCAGCAAAAGTGGAGAAAGAAAGTTTCTGGGAGAACTTAGAAGAAATAGACGCAAGCACATAAAAAATTATAATACTAGGAGATTTAAACGGAAGAGTTGGTAACCACAATAAAGGCATTGAGAGGTACCTAGGGACACACGGAGAAGCAACGAGAAATTATAATGGAAACAGAATGATTGAACTATGCAGAGAAAATGAGTTAGTTGTTACAAATTCCAAATTCCTACATAAGGCAATACACAAATATACACGTGAAGTAAAATCAAGGCAAAAGAAATCTATTATCGATTACTTCCTGGGACGGCAAGAGGATATGAGGCAAATAGAAGGTGTGATCATGAGAAGAGGACCTGAGATAGGAAGCGATCACTACTTGCTAAAAATGATTATGAAGATAGAAAAAGAGAAACTAAAAGAGAAAAGAAGAAAGATAATAAAGAAAAGTATTAGAGTGTACAGACTCAAAGGGGAAGAAACGAGGAAGAAGTATCAGGAAATAATAAAAAGGAAACTAAGTAAAGGATTAGAAGAAAAAGACGTGGAGAAAATTTGGAACTATCTAAAACAAAGCATATTAAAAGCAGCAGAAGAAAGCTGTGGCATAATAAAAGTGAGCAATCAGGATACTAAGAAAACGGCATGGTGGACAGAGGAAATAAAAGAAAAAGTGAAGCAGAAGAAAGAAAACTGGAGGAAATATTTACAAACAAAACAGAAAGAAGATTATGATAAATACAAGGAAAAAAGAAAGGAAGTTAAAGATGAGATAAAGAAAGCAAAACAGGAAGAATGGGTAAAATTTGGAGAAAAAATGAAGGACAACTATAAAGAAAACCAAAAACCTGCACTTTAAAGCAATTGAGGCAAAAAAAAAGCCTTTGAAAGGCATCAGAAATGAACAAGGGGAAATAGTGACGAAGGAAGAAGACATAATGGGGAGACACTATGAAGAGGTATTGGAAGACAGTGACGAAAAAAACGAAGAGAGTGATAATGAAATCGAACAAAGCGGAATGAAAGTATAAATACAGAGTTGATATCAGAGATGGAACTGGAAGAGGCAATAAAAAAGATAAAATTAGGGAAAGCAGCCGGAAAAGATAAGATCTCACCGGAAATGATAAAGTATATAGGAGAAGTAGGAAAAGAAAAAATCTTAACTTTAATGAATGACATAGTCAAATCGAAAAAAGCACCAAAAGAATGGCAAACGGGGGTAATAGTACCTCTGCACAAAAAGGGCAATAGCAGGGAATGCAACAATTATGGAGGTATTACGTTATTAAGCATAGTAAGCAAAGTATGGGGCAGAATCTGGGAAACACGACTCAAAAATAAGTTAGAAGATACGATAGACGATAGTCAGTATGGATTTAGAAAAGGAAGAGGGGTGCAGGACAACATATTCAGAGTTACTCTACGCGGATGACTTGGTAATTTTAGCAGGATCAGAAAGAGAGCTACAATATAATGTGGACACATACTTCAGGGAAATGCAGAAAGTAAACATGAAAATTAATATAGAGAAGACAAAGACAATGATCGTGGGACCAACAGAAAGGAAACATGAGACGGTAGAACAAGTTACTAACTAAATATTTAGAGTCATGCTTTAGCAGTAATGGAAAAATTGATGAGGAAATAAATGAACGCACAGCCACAGGCGGAAAAATCTTTGATGCAATCAAAACTAGCTTCCTGGGTAAAGCAGAAATACCAAAAGATACAAAAGTGGAAGTGGTGAACAAAGTGGTATAGTCTGCGTTGGTGTACGGAAGCGAATCTTGGCCAATCACAGACAAACAACAGAAGAGAATTACAAACACAAAAATGAGATTTTGGAGGAAAATAGAAGAAAAAACCAAACTGGATAGACTTAGGAATACAACTTATAGGGAACAACTGAAGGTGAAAGCGGTAGATGAACTGGTAGCAGAAAAACAGTTAGGTTGGTTGGGGCATACGTACAGAACGGGGGAGAATAGAATGGTAAAATAAATACTGGAAGCAAGACCGGAAGGCAAAAACCGAGTAGGAAGACATGGATTGGAGGTGTAAGAATAGCAGCGGAAGAAAGAGGAATAAACTGGAACACAGCGAGACAAATAGCACAAGATAGGAAAGAGTGGAAGAAGAGGTGCCGGAAAAACCAAAATGGGAATGGATGACAACCGACCGACCCCAAGCCTTACACCGTTAAGGTATAAAGGCTAAGGATTATGTATGAATGTATACTGTAGAATACCATCACCTTCGAGCGTTATGACACGGATGTGAATCATGGGTGCTGAGTAACCGATTAAAAAGTACAGTGCAAGTGTTTCGAATGCGGTACCTGAGAATGATTTTGAGGGTATCTCAAAGCAACAGAATTAGAAATGAAAAGATAAGAAAGCTGTTAGGTTGGTTTGTACACCTGGTAAGAATGATTGAAACTCTTTTAGTTAAAAGTATATGGGAAATTGGAATAATGAGTCCCGGGTGGTGTAGCTTGAACAAGTATCCAAGTTCAATCAACAGAGTTAATCAACGCTCTTTTTGGTCAAAACTTGGATGGGAGTTTCATGGCTACTTCTCTTGGCGCCTCGTGGTACGGCTGCCACGGAAATAGTTGGTCCCGGATGTCATAATAACATCATGACAGTCATGACGCCTATAATTGGCCTAACGGCTGTTGAAAGAGTACCAAAATAAAATTTAAAAATTTGGGCGGAGATGAAGAGGTCGTCCAAGAAGAACGTGGAATAACAAAAAGAGAGTAACTGCGAACAAGAAAGAGAGGAGGAATTTTTGTGGAATGTTCAAGACCACAAACCCTTGATACTGTGAGGTACAAGAGCGAAGCTGATAAGAGATATGCGGAATTGCATTTTAATTAACGAATTGCCACAAAAAGCAGACGTTTGGGGATCACTGCACCGTTTTTCAAAGACTTACGAAAGGCAAACTTTCTTATATTAATCAGAAGTTACAGTTTTACAAGCGTCAAGAGAAATTACAGCAACTGGACGAAGAAAACACTATTTTTTGTTTACACTTTTACCGCAAAAAACTTGTTGGCAGAGCCTCATTTTCAAAAACCCATAACTTTATTGTTGCTTAGTCTCATCACTCATAACAGTATTCAACACAACCTTGAAAGTCTTGCATCGCACATTTCTACCATAAATTTGCACCAGTCTATCCCTGCCTGTTTTTGTCGTTTAATTGACAAATGTAGAATCAACAGAGTTGCCAACTTCCTTACACCCAGCTGTTGCCGTAGAATACTATACTCAGGATGATGCAATACCTAGTTATTTAATGTTTCAAAGAGTTATATTCTAATTTTCCTTCAATAGCTTTTTGGTAGCACTAACAGCTACTGGAGGTCATCGAGGTCTTGATTCACACCATCCACGTTTAAATTCACAGAACCAGTAACTAACTGTGGATAACAAAGAACATGGCCTTCCCATTCGCCGGATTTCGACTCGCCGGAATTTGTTTCGCCAGATAATTATTTCACCGGATTGTAGTGTGCGTGTCATATAATGAAATTCAGCCAAGTACTGTGTCTCGTTCTAGCCTGTTTAGGTTAGTTGCAGTCTTTAATAATTTTTTTCACTACCACGGCCGGTGTTGTCTCCACGATCAGCATAGTGTCCTTGATCTTGATATCCGGCGAAATGCATTCCGGTCAAAAGACTTTTGGCGAATGGAACTATGGTCACCAAAGCTGTATTTAAATTTTAGTGACTTTGGTCATAATGTCTCCTACTAAAAATTAACAGAACAGCTCTCGTAGCCTTGCACTATAGTATTTGCACGTTATTACATTGTTTAAAATAAATATTAGGTTGTGTGATAATAAATAGACACCTAACTTTTAAAATACAAGTCGATAGCAACTTTGTTTTATATTATTAACAATTATTGTTTATAGTTTTGCTGGTAGTAATTATTGACAACTGCTTTCCATTAATATTAAAAATGTTGGGTATTACATCACCTTAACATGAATTTTTGGTTGTGCAACTCCGAAAGTGATTTTATTCCTACATCCTTTTTAAGTTTATTAAATTTTTAAATCCAGAATAACCGCAAGTGAATGCACTGGTAGCTATCTGCACATTATATACCATCTTCATTTTTAGTTAGCAGTATTAATAGGATGAATAAGTAACAACTTTTAACTAAAAGTAAAAAATATTTGAAGAATACTTAAACAAAATTTTTGCTTACTTTTTTTTTTTAATTAAATGTAAGAAATCGTTTATCTTGAAACTATAAAATACCATGTGATTTAAAAAAATAGAATTAGAGTTGGCCTCTTATCAGATTATTAAAGTTTGTGTTCACATGCTTTCTGACCATTGGCCTTCTGACTAATATTCATGTATTGTAACAAGAGATCAATAAAAAAACCAATTAGGGTAGGCTGTGATATGTGTTATACGATTGCCAGTACTGAAGTGTATTGCCAGTCGATGTCAAATTCGAGATTTGCAGGTTAAGTTTTACGTCAGTCTGTGTCAAATAACAAACAAAACCTAACCTACTAATCTCGAATTTGACATAGACTGACAATACACTTCAGTACTGCCAAACGTATAACACATATCACAGCCTACCCTAATTGGTTTTTTATTGATCTCTTGTTACTTGTAACAGGTCAATAATAAATATACCGGATCTAGATCAATACCACGGTCTGCTCTAATTCCTTTTTTATGATCACACGATAGTTCAGATACTACAACATTTGAACAGTCAAATTGTCGGCCTAACTGGTAAATTTTATTTATATTAATTTTTACCTATATCCTGGTGTTTTTGATGGAAGTCTGATTTTGTTTCTTATTACAATTTTTTATTCATTTACAAGGTGCAAATGCCAACTTAAGTATTATTGTTGTTTAGAATCCTCAGTAACTAAGTAATTTTTGTAGCAACAACGTATGGCAGCAAGTCAAGGTGGGCCTCAAGGTCCAAATGCTCAACAGCAGCAAAGAATGATGCGACCAATGATGAATACAAACAATCCTGGCCTTAGACATCTGTTGCAACAGGTAAGTTTCGTTTCTATCTCGAATGAGCAATCTGAAATTTGAGTGGAAGTTGTTGTAGTAATACACTCCATTGTAGAGTTTAGCATACGAACAGACTGAAAGGTCTTAATTTTTAATGAACTCAAGTGAAATAGTGAGTTACAAATGTGACAAATCAGTGATCAACTCTTCTATTCCAATCATTTAATAACTACCGCAAGGAATCTGATAGCAATTTTTTAAAAAGCAATTGGATAGACTGCACATAACAATAAGCATTTTTTGCAGCAACCTCAATATCGTCAACAATTAATGGGCATGCAGGCAGGTATAGGTGGTAGCGGTCCGCGCCCTCAAATGGGCCAACCTATGTCAAATAATCCCGGAAACAACCCACAGCAACTCTTTGACGACGTTGGTAATTTCGACTTCATGTGACTTGTTATAAAACTACGAATAAATTATTTTTTCTTAACTATTGTGTATCACTTTATATAAATATAGATGTTATTCAATGTGGATTGTTTTTATTTATACAAGGTGGTTGGTTTTTCATTACACGGCTTATACCTTCGGTAATATTGGAGATACAAGAAAAAGTGTTTTAGTTCAATTTTATTTATAACATAGCGAACATAATGTAACGACCTTGGGATCAGGCCGTTGCAGACGCGTGAGTCAGTGGCCCGAATATTCGAGAAACGACCTTGGAGCCAGGTGCGACGGATGAGTCAGCGGCTTCGGTGATCAATACGCGTGACACGTCAGCGTTGCCGGAATGGTCGAGACGTTTTCCAGAAGGAATTATCTGGCAAAATATAAACCGGTGCAGCGGGAAAAACCACAGTTCTCCTCTTCCTCAAATCCATTGTTGGCTCTTATATGTTTACAAGATAAGGGAGCGTTGAAATACCCTACTAGAAGAATTACAGCTTTAATAAATCAATTAGTTGATCTAATTTTAAATATACTTCAGTATTTATCTGGACAATGCAATTCATCTAAAATTATAACTACCCTACTTCTTGAACCATTGGCCTCATCGAAGTTTTTCATTTGTATGGATCACAGAGAGGACACTTCTATAATAATCCCTGATAAGCTACTCAGACCAATTCTAGCAAACATAGAAGCTATACGGACAGATTCAGTTACTACGAATTCTTGGGACTCTCAAGAAAAATATTACAACTGTAAATCTCAGAAATGTACGTACACGATACTATACCTAGATTATACGATTCATATTATATTAAAGTCCAGACAATAGGTTCTTATTGTACTGATACTGGATGTTAAAAAATAATTGTTAAAAACGTATTATTCTTGACACCAACTCTAATTTAAATGTCATCTTGGCCAAAACGGCCAAAATTAGCAATTTCTCATAAGTGGAAACAACAATGAATTTCAAAAAAATGCCCAAGTCGTATAATGTGACGTTTGTCACACAATTCAGCAGGCCGTGACTAAAATAATAAATCTGGCAATGCTAGCAAGTAAATGTCGAACAGACACTGACAGAAGAAAAATGTTGCATCTGCTACATCACCGAATCAGAAAAGAAAAAATCATAGCCAACCCTGTCCCAAAAAGGTCGTGAATGGCTTATAAAGTACGTTTTTTTTTCTATAATAACTGTCAAAGTGTTACAATGTTGGTAGATATGTGAGTAAAACGCTAGGAAATTTTTATACCTCCTGTTGGTAGAACTTTTTCAAAATTATGGTTATGTGTCAATTTTGAATGTCAAAGTTTCTTAATTTGAACTCTTGACAAATTTCATTTTTTTATATGGAATCAAACGTTCATTATGTTTATTTTCAAATATTGTAAGTTTAATAATTAATAAATTTGCAATATTTTACAATTACTATGCTGTTCGTTTTACCCACTATTATGACATATCTGTCAAAATGACAAATCATTTTTTTAATGGAGAACAAGAACTCAAAATCTATGTACCAATATTATTAAAACTAGGGACCCTGCAGGAATGCAACTTATACCCTAGAAAGTTGACCTTGAAAATTATTATAGAAAAAAAATGGACTTTACATATACTCCATTTACTTGACATCTGCACTGTCAAACTGCCAGTATGTTGGCACCACTGCTATTTTACACATTTTAACAATTAAATTACTGTACAGTCTAATAAAAAACACATTATTTTGGAGGTATAGTTAAGACATTTTTCTTAAATTTGACACTGACAGTGCAGATGTCAAGTAAATGGAGTATAGTCAAGCAATACACCACTGCTGATTGAAAGTACAACATATATGCAAAAATATGGTGCTACAGCTGTAAATAATCTTATTTGAACATAATAAACTTATCTGCTTGGTAACATCTAAATTTGTGTGACGCAAATTGTTCCATATACAGTAGAGACCGCTTATACCGAACCCGCTTGTAACGATCTACCGGTTATAAGGAACTAAATTAAAAGTCCCGCCAAAATTCCCATTACAATAATGCTAAAATTTTTCTGTTATACCGAACCCGCATATAACGAACTTTCGCTTATAACGGTCTATTTTTTACGTGAAAAAGAAAAAAGTTTCCTTTTATAGCGAACCTGCTTGCAAGAACTGGTGTGAAGTCCCAAATTTATTATGGCTAGTGAATTGTTTAAGTAAGCAGATTGTGTAAGGAATGCAGATTGTGCGAATTGATGACGGAAGTTTGTATGTATGTAGTAGTTTTAATTGAGTATTCAGAGAAGACGGTTGTGCAATGGAGGGTTCAAAAAAATCGCGATTGTCGTTCACTTTAAAAACAAAATACGAAATTGTACATGAACTCAACCACGGTAAAAAACAAAGTGAAGTATGCCGTGAACGTAATATTAGCAAATCGACGGTTGCTACCATATGGAAAGACAAAACAAAAATTATTGAAGCATTTGAAAGCAAACATTCGTCTACTAAAAAATTGCGTAAATCAATTCACAAAAATGTTGATAACGCACTTTTAAAGTGGTTTACACAGCAAAGACAGGCTAACGTTACTATTAGTGGTGCTATTTTAAACAGAAAAGCAGATGAGTTGGGGACGCAATTAAACGATGGGCAAGAATTTTCTTGCAGTAGAAGTTGGGTCGAAAGATTCAAAAAAAGATACAATATTTGTAGTGGAAAAATTACAGGAGAAGCTGCGGATGTGAACATGAAGACCGTGGAAAACTGGCTGCAAAATGTATGGCCGAAAGTCAGGGAAAACTTTAACGACAATAATATATTTAACGCAGATGAAACGGGCTTGTTTTACAAACTTACACCCGACAAGACACTAAAATTCAAGGGAGAGTTGTGCATTGGAGGAAAGTTATCTAAGGAACGGATCACAGTATTGGTGTGTGCAAATTTAACTGGTACCGAAAAAAGGAAATTACTCGTGATTGGCAAGGCAAAAAATCCACGCTGTTTTAAAAATATAAAACGCCTTCTAGTTAATTACAAAGCGAACAAGAAGGCCTGGATGACGTCGGACCTTTTTACAACTGAATTGCGTGAATGGGATGAAGAATTGCGGCAGAAAAACTGAAACATCTTATTACTTGTTGATAATTGCCCTGCACATCCGGATGTCCAACATTTACAGTTTATTAAATTGGTTTTTATGCCTTCAAATACAAGCTCAAAACTTCAACCCATGGATCAGGGTGTTATACATTCCCTAAAAAGTTACTACAGACAATTTCTTCTTTTACGAATAATCAACCGCATTGATGAAGGACAAGATACACACGTAAATTTGCTGGATGCTATAAATTTTGTTCATAAAGCCTGGCAAAAGGTAACAACAGAAACGATAGCTAATTGCTTCAGACATGGGGGATTTTTTAATACAGAACAAATACAAGAATATGATTCAGATGACGAGTTGCCCTTGTCCGAGTGGTTGAATAAACAACGTAACAAAGAAAGTGATGACTCGCCTGTCTTTATTTCAACGATTGCTATGGGCAGATTTCAGGATTGCGACCTTGAAGCTTACATACTTGTGGACGAAAATATTGCCACTACAGAATTTTTAAGCGACGAAGCTATTATTCGAGAAACCAAAAATAAGCAAGTCGAAGAAATTAGCAGCGAAGATAACGACGAATCGGTTTCGGGGAAGGATCTTGCCATTCCAACAGTACATGAGGCAATTAAGAAAATAAATGATATCCGCTATTTTCTGCAATCGCGTAATATTCCGGATAGTATATTAAATAGTTTTGCCGAAGTAGATGCTTACATAGACAAACTTTATTCGGCTAGTAATACTAAGCAGACAAAAATATCTGATTTTTTTAAATAAATATCTATTAAATACGTGTTTATCGTTCTTACATAAATGTTTCTATACTTATTGTACAAATGTGGCCCATTATGGAAAATAAAGTAAGTTTATAATAACTCGCACAATTTTTGTTGTTGTAACTCTTGTAACGAACTTCGGCTATAACGAACCAATTTCTACAGTCCCTTGAGGTTCGTTATAACCGGACTTCACTGTACTTCAAAAAACTGCTGGTGTCATTACTTAAAAACACTCACTGTGTGTGCATGTCTTTCCAATATTTGTCTTCTTCTACATTCAGGATTTGTCCTTTCTTGAGGCGCTTTCGACGACAATATGTTGGTAAATTTAGAAATACGCTTGGGACAGCTTTGCCAGCTAATTGAGGGTAATGCATCAACAGTTCTGCATTTCCCCACTCTCATTTCTAACGTTTTCATATGTATTTTCCGTTAAATTGTATTTCACACACGACAGGGTCCAACGTTCTCGTGCTGTTGCACGAAGCGATGCTTTCTTTCGGATGTCGTTCATTTGAAAAGAAAATGTTCTTAGCGTTTACATACGATGTTCTTTTAAGGTACTGTTGTGGTTGGTACACAGCGTCTTCGTGGCATTCTAAATATAAAATGAAAAGTTACAAGAAATGCCCTAAAAATGAGGTTAGGTTGTTACTTACCTCAGTGAAATACTTAATAAACCCCATGAATTCTAGCAGCAATTTTACTTGCACAGTAATATAAATAAATGTATGTCGTCAAACTTAGAGCAGTCCAACATATTAATATTTAATCACACGCCACATTTCAACAGACATTTTTATAAATAAACAGTACAAAAATTGGTCTACGATCAGCGTTGCCAAATCTCCAACAGCATGGCTTGTAAGTGTAGGAGGCAGTGGTCAAACACTCTTTGGTAGTCCACAAACAGCATATATAACGGTGACTGGTATTCCAGTGACTGCTCGATTATCACTCTTACTGCCGGTCTTATAAAAACCACTAATCTGACGTTAAATTTAATTCGCTGTTAAAATAAACAAAAGCATATCAAAACGTCAGTGCTTATGACATTTTATTCATTAGTAAACAAATTTTGATGCGCTTTTGTTTATTTTAACAGCGAATTAAATTTAACGTCAGATTAGTGGCCTTTATAAGACCGGATGTTATTGTATTAATTTAGTCCACACAGGATCTGTTTACCCTAAAGCCACATTGTTTTTTTCGGAGTCCATTATCAATGACTTCTATTATTCTATTCAGAAGTATTTTATTAAATTCCTTTAGCAGCTACACTTAGAACACTTCTCAGACTCCCGTTTTTGCATTTCTTTAAGTCGCCTTTTTTCGGTATCTTTCCTGTAATTAGTTCGCTCCAATCTTTTGGGAATACTTCCTCCTCCCATATCTTTCCTATCAGTGGCTTTAATATATCAGCGGTGGTTTCCACATCTACTTTTAATATATCTACTGTAATTTGATCTATCCCTGCTGCTTTTTCTAGTTCTACTTTTATTGGTGTATCTGTATTTATCTGTAACTTTGAATTTCCAGTTTCTTCATTTTGTACATTCATCAGATTTTCAAAGTATTCTTTCCAACGTTCTAATTGCTGCTCTACAGTACATAAAATTTCACTTTCCTTGTTTCTTATTGGTACATTCGTTCTTCTTTTATTTTCCATTAACTTCCTTGTCATTTGGTATAGCTCTTTGGTATTACCTTTTTGTGCTTTTTCCGCTATACCTTCTATGTAATGTTTCTTATCTCGTTTAATAGCTGTCTTTACTTTTCTTTGTGTATTCTTCTTGTGTTTTTCGTTTTTCTTGGCCAGTTTTCGCACATAGCCTATTTTCTTTGATTGCTCTTCTTTATTTTATTATTTCCCAGGTTGCAGCACTAATCCATTCTTGCCTTGTCCTGTTCTTAGTATAAAGTACTGCATCGCAAGTTTCTGTGAACGTTTGTTTACACTCCTGCCATATGTCTTCTATTGTTTTGTCGTAGTTAATCTTGCATGTTTTTCCTTTATCATTGAGATGAACCTTCTTATTTTAACGTTTTCTGTTTTCGTTGTATCATATACATTCCCTCTATTACATTTTCTGTACTCAAGGTTTATTCGTGGGTCCAATAATAGTTTTGCAATTAGTAAATGGTGATCTGTATCTGCAGCTGCTCCTCTCCTATTACGGAGATCTAATAATTTATTCCTGTTTTTACTTACACAAATGTCGTCTATTTGATTTTCAACTTCGCGGTTTGGTGACACCCATGTTACTTTTTGGCATTTTTTGTGTTCGAATAACGTTCGTAATTTCCACATACTTCTATCAAAAGATCTCCATTATCATTTTTACCGCCCACTCCGTGTTTGCCCATAATGTGTTCTAAACCTTTATTATCTGCACCCACTTTGGCATTGAAATCGCCCATTAATATGGTCTCATCCTTTTTGTTAATCTCTCTCTTTCTCTTCGTATGCAGCTACTTCAGTCGGTGCATAGCACTGTACTACTGTTGTTGCTTGTTTTCCTGTGTTATAACGTGCCATAATGATTCTGTCTGAAATTGGTTTCCAATCCAACAGAATTTCTCTAAATTTCCTACTCATA
Source organism: Agriotes lineatus (assembly GCA_940337035.1). Taxonomy (NCBI): domain Eukaryota; kingdom Metazoa; phylum Arthropoda; class Insecta; order Coleoptera; family Elateridae; genus Agriotes; species Agriotes lineatus. Next base: position 20,102 of record CALNHX010012653.1, read on the forward strand.
ATTATGCTCACTCCATACTGATGCACATTTTCATTTCCGAATATATAAAATTATATCCTTCTTTACTAACTTCCTCACTTCCATTCCATCTGCTTTCACTTCAAAGTTCGATATTATATCTTTTAATTTCTTTTATGACCTGTATTGTTTTACCTGCCTGGTATAATGTTTTTACATTCCATTAGCCATCCTCATAACGTTTCTTATTTCCTTTCTTCCTATTCTTGTCTTTTCTACCATATTCTCTTCCTTAAACATTTTCTGTATCTTATTTTCTTTTTTAGTCGTATTAATAGCAGTGTCCTTTGCTGGGGTTTTCATCTTTTTTTTTCATTTTTCCTTTAGCGCACTCTCATCCCATAAATATTCATCTCTGCCTATGCTAATTTTCTGGTAACAAATTTTTACTTATAGCCCCTTTCCTTTCTCTTCTTTTACTATCTTTCGTATTTCTGTTTGTATTTCCCTTTCTCTTTGTGTCAAATCGTTGTCAATATAGATCTTTGTGCCTTTCAGTTTATATTTGTTTTTTTATAATTTCTTGTTTCAACTTTCTATCTCGAAGATGTTTGTTGTTAAACCAGTGTTATTTCTAATATGAAAGACTTTTTTAACTTTTACTTCAACATTCAGCTTATCCTTTAGAAATTCTTTGGCTGCCTTTTGATTATTTTGGTCATCAAACTTTACTCCTTTAATCACAATATTTTTCCTTCGTCTCTCTTTGTCAATCATCTTGACCTTGTTTTCAAGTTTTTTATTTTTGCTGTTAACTGCTTTTTCTCTAAGTTTCGTTTTTAATTCTTATCTACGATAAATAGAATAAATCTTATCTCACTATTGTTCTCAAGCCGCGAAAGCTTACGATGCCTGCAGTAAAAGTTCTAGCAGGAACTCTATTTTTGAATCTTCATAAAGTTTTTGCATGATCGAAGTTGCTCCACGTTAACCTACCACAGCACTACTGCTATAGGATATGTATTGTGAATATATAATATGTATTACCACTTGTAGTTGTCGTGCTGTATTAGTGAGTTAACTGGCTTGGGCTTCTAGCTTGCTCAGTGTAGTTGCACCCCCAAATGGGCTAACCTATGCCAAATAATCCCGGAAACTACCCGCAGCAACTCTGACAACGTTCAACTTCATGTGAACTGTTATAAAACTATGAAAAATTAATTTTATCTACGACCACTACTAAAAGTAGGCCTTTTAGCGCTAGATTGTTTCACTAAAAGTGACGTTTTATAGTTTACCGTGTTTAAAGAAATCAGCTGTTTACTTTTAGCACACGGGCTAAAAGTGAAGCGAGGTTATCAAACTACAATTTCGAACTGCAAGTGAAGTTGTAAAGCTATTCCAGTTGCTTCTTGCGTTACAGGTAAAGCATTTTTGAAATAATTAAAGCGTTATGTAATGAATACAGTCATATGTGGAGTATCAATAATTACATTTCGAAACTCGCCTTGACAGCACGGGCGTGGCCAAACAATCGCCCGCGGCGTAGCCTACTGTTCATTATGACATAAATTAAAAGTGTCGCAGATGCGAGCCTTTCTTAAATCGATATTTATGGATTAATAATGGTAAAATTAAGGTCGTAGATAAAATATTGTATGCAACGCGTGCTAAAAGTCATTTATGCGCGAGACATGTTATGAAACTCAGCCTTCGGCTTCGTTTCATAATTTTCATGTCTCACGCATAAACGTCGACTTTTAGCACTTGTTGCATAAATAGCTATTTCTTAACTACTGTTTATCACTTTATACAAATATAGATGTCATTCAATGTGAATTATTTTTATTTGGTATGGTTATAAAAGCGTTTTAAAATCTACAACTTAAGCAAATTTATTATTTTCATGCTTTACATTACACCGCTATGGTTTTTAATCAGTGCAACAGTTTCTGTTATATACATACGCTTGTTAACAGTACCTAAAACATTTTTAATTTATATAAAAATAATTATAAACTCTAGATATCCATACACGGTTATCCAATTTCAAGGCTCACCAATGCGATCTGGAAAACTTAAAACAAATACAAAGACGATTCAATTCGGGGAAAGTTGTACATTTTAATGCTGAAGAATATCTAAAAAAATAAATTATTTTTTGAACAATTTTCAGCACTGCAATACGCAACTTGGTCCTTATTTACCAATTTGTATTCCTTACAGTTTTCAAAATTCTAATGGTACGTCTTGAAACGAATAACAGTGTATTGAATTTATACAAAAATAATTTTAAACCCTACCGATATCCAAGTATCAAAGAAGTATAACGAGCATATAATTCCATTATATTACAGTATAAATAGCATACAAGACACAATAAAAAAGGCGAAGTTTTCATTCCCTTCGTAAGTTATCGAGTCGTGCCTGAAGATCTGCATCAGCATCGGATAAAGTATTGTTGCTAGGTCCAGATGTAGCACCACCGCCGCCGACGCCACCACCACCAGCTGCCGCTGCTGCGGCAGCAGCCGGTAGCTTTTGTCCTTTGGCAGGCAAAACTCCTCCCGTCTGAGGTAAAGTTCCTAATTCCTCATTTAGCTGCAAACCTAATTCGTCTAATACTTGAGATACGACTGCATCGCTGAAAATTACAAACCTCAATAATCTGTAAAAAACTATATGAACATCAAACCTTTCTTCTTCATCGTCGTCGCCTTCCATAGCATCATCTATCGCGTCGTTCATCATTTCCTCTTTCATATCCATAATTTCAGATTGCTTCTCAAATTCTTGCAATATGCGCTGAATCTGAGGTAAGTTCAATTGTCTATTCATACTCTGCATTGCTTTTGTTACGCCTTTCATGGCTTGCGCCATGGCATTTTGTGAACGTAACGTCTGTATTTTCAGCGAAACAGCCTGTATATTAGCTTTCATGAGCATGAATTTTTTGACGTACCTTCTTGTTCGTACCAAATCTTTTGCCATGATTTTCACAGCATCCTGAAAGTACACACCTGTAACAAACACTGAAGATCTATATAAAAATATTTACCATTTGCCCTTCTTTAGCTAGCTTTTTAATATCGGCTATAATTTTTTTCTCCTGCTGTTCCATTTTAAGCTTTTCTCGCTCCAGATCTCTCACTGCCTTATTTAAAGCTCTTTGGTTCTTTCGAAGTAGTTCTTCAGGAGTCAGCTTTTTACCGAATAACCACTCCATTTTGAATTTATATCTTGTAAACGCACAATTTTTGTAAAATATAAGTGGTTGAAATAAACTTTGTTTTTACTTATTGGGCTAAATTTTGTATATGAGTCACTTTACCTTGACACACCATAATGTCAAACACCAATGCTGCTCGCCGCTGTCAGTTGTTTGTCAACATCAGATGATGGGATGTGCTTCATGTACCGGTGATATAAACAGG
>CALNHX010012654.1:0-23491 GCA_940337035.1 Agriotes lineatus
GTGTTTGTTCACACATAGAAGGTAAATTTCCTGGAGTGGGGAGGGGGGTTGAGTAATTTTTTATTAGAAAAAAGAGCGGTAGGCCAAATATGTTTCGAAAATTTCAACAAACAGATACGGGAGTTAACTAAGATATTGTCATAGATATTGAAACAACTGCTATCATGACGCCACTTACCTTAGTTTCGATAGAGATAATTGAATTCAAATGGTAATTTTACTAATTTTACACAAGTGCAAAATGTTAGTGCTAATTTGTTTTTTATCAACATTACAAAATCTTCGATTCTTGGAGAAATACGTAAGGCAATATCTCACTACACTGAATATTCCCAGATAATGTCTTCACACTAAATTTCTAGAAAATAATATCGGTTATATTCAATGCACTAGGGATATTACAAGTGATAATTTCACATTTTTTCCTCTACAAAATGGTATTGCTGTACAAATTAAGTGGTAATGTTATATTATTTTGAACATTTAGAGCATGCTTCAAGCGGTGAATGGAATTTCGATAACCATATTCCTGTTGTTATATTTTTGCAGCGGTTGGCGATTGCAAAAGCTGTTTTGTAACTACCACAAAAAATGTGTTTCAATTCCACACGAACAGTAATTTGTTCATGCAAACGTTCATCTCGACATGCCAGTTCTTTGTGCGTCCACTTAGAGATGTAGAAGTGGTTTTGGAACTTTTTAAGATCAATTCGGTTTCAGAAAGTTTTAAGGCCGAATGTTTAACGATGTGAACTAAAAAGATTGCCCACAATTTGAAGCGGATCTCGAGGGATATGTTAAAGAATTTAGAACCACTCTATTGGTTATGGCCGTATATAAAATTTAAAAATAGAATTTATAATGTTGAAATGGACTTTCAAGAAATTTTAAATGGAGCATTTAATACCTGTGGTACCTATCTTTATTAAAATTCCTTAGCTGTATTTCATATATTAGATATTAGTTTTTGTAGATTAATTTGCATGTTTATTGAAAGGTTTTTAGGTTCGGATGTTTTTAGGGAAATTGTTTTTCAAGTGCAAAATCGATAAAGCTTGGTGGAGCCAGGTTGATAGGAAATTGGCATTTTATCTAGCACTAAAAAGCGTTGAATTGAGATTCCAGCATTCGAAAGTACATTGGGCAATTATCTGGTCACCACTTGTTATTTCAGGAAATTGAAATGTTGGCGCCAATGAGCCGTTCAAATTTAAAAGAGAAACGCGAATTATATTAGTCGGGCACATCTGTGCAATTATCTCCTCAAGATGACGAATTCGCTTCCGGAAATATTGGCGAATAACGAACTCGGTTAATTGTTGTGGCCTTGATTCTCGCCTAAAGGATGGCTCTCTTGCTACCTATGCGAAAAAAGCAAACAAAAAGTTGCGGTTTCCTGAATCATGATGGGGTCGCAGAACAAATGTTTGGCATAAATTCTTTGTTCTATCAGACGTTCTCAAATTGTAGTGCGATTAATGCTCTGGACAATACTAATGGCAGTTTTAATTATCTCCGTTTTAATGCTTCAAAGATGATTCATCGACACTGGGGGAAATGTGGTAGGCTTTTATTTTTTGAAGATTAATGACTGTAAATGTACCCATTTTTTCTCGAAATCCTAAAAACGTACAAGTTTTTAAGTTCCGGAGGCTTTTATTGAAAATGTAATATACAGGATGTTCCGCAATAAGATGTACAGAGCTTACACGTATGTTCCCTGAATTATTAGTAGCTTCAGCGTACTTATGCGAACGTTTTGTCCGTCCGTCTGTCTGTCTGTCTGTCCGTCCGTCCGTCCGTCCGTCTGTCTGTCTGGATCGCCTGTAACTTTCGAACGGCTACAGATATCGAAATTTTGAAAGGGGGCAAAGTTGTTGCTAAGGTCCCGAGCACCTTCATGCGCTATTTGGTTTTGGCGAAAGGTCAACCGTTGGCGACCTATGTCAAAGGTCACTTTATTTTTCAATGTAGTAATTACATGTGGTGCTGAAGCTACTCTTTAGACCTGTACTTGAGCAGTTTATTTAAATTAAAGTGTACCTAGAAACATATACGATCTTCCTACTGTTTATCCGTAAAATGAGAATTAATAAACACGATTTACCCATAATTTTATCAAGCTATTTGTCCCTTTCCTAAACTTCTGATTCATACACGTTCTTCGGTAGGTAAACTACCTACTGCAGTAGAATCCTGTAAATGGATAATAGTTTGATGATTTAAGCTTGCAGATATTCCCCAAATCACGATTTACAAATAATCTTCTTAATCTACTTGTAATCATTACCAAAACATCGTTTATGAGTTATGACTCATACACATTCTTCAACAGATCAACACTTTCTTCTCTAACCTACCTAAAGATAATCTTCTCAAGCAATTTGTAACCTTCACCCAAACTTCATTTACGACTCATACACGTTCTTTAATGGGTAAACAATCTCCTTTAGTAGAATACTATATCTAGATAACAGTTTCGTAGTTTAGCACGATTTACCAATAATTTTCTCAAGCTATTTGTAATACTTACCTAAACTTCTTTTATGACTCCCACACGTTCTTCAATACTTACACTACCTTCTTCAGTAGAATCCGGTATCTGGATGACAGTTTAGTGGTCTAATTTAACACACGATTCTCCAATAATATTTACCTAAACTTTTTTATGATATACACCTTCTTCAATAGGTAAACTACCTTCTTCAGTAGAATCCTGTATTTGAATGACAGTTAGGTGGTTTAAACTAGCAGAAATTTCCAAATCACGATGTATTAATAATCCTCTCGAGCAACTTGTAACCCTTACCTAAACTTCTGATTCATGCACGTTCTTGGATAGGTAAACTGCCTTCTTCAGTAGAATCCTGTATCTGGATGACAGTTTTGTGGTTTAAGCTAACAGAGATTATCTAAAGAACGAATTAAAAATAATCTTCTCGAGCAACTGGTAACCCTTACCTTAACTGTTTTCATGATCCATACACTTTCTTCAATAGGTAAACTACCTTCTTCAGTAGAATCCTGCAACTTCATGACAGTTTGGTGGTTTAACCCTTATGATGCCATACGAAGTACCCGGGTACTATTTCGTCTTTACAGTCATATAACAATTTTTCTATTCAACCTTTTATTTTGAGTTTTCCTGCCATCTCACACAAAATAGTTTTACCCCTGAAAAGCATATTTTTAGTTAAAATAGTGTGAGTAAAGATTTCATTTTTACAATTTTATAAAGTGCACCTTGTGTGTCCCGTATGGAGTACCCCGGTACGCTTTAGGTTTATATGGATACAAAACGATTTCTGTAATAATAAATGCTCAACTGGATAGTATTTATTTGTATATTGCAGGTATACAATTCATAGTAAACAGGTAACTATATAATGCGTGAGTTTTATATAAAGCATTAAAAAGTAAGTGAAGATAAAAAAGTAAATAATGATGCATGATTTTGGAATAAACACGTCGTATCTTCATTCCACAGATTTTCTTCATAAAGTAGGAGTTGGGTTGGTGTGTTCATCGCAAGATAAGGTAAGGTTAAGGTTCAAAGTCATTTCAATTCCTCCAAGTGGAGGCAGGCTGCTATAGGGACCTCGCGTCCCTCTTCAGCCAATAACGGGAATTTCAGGGTTGGGGAGAAAAAGGACGGGTGGAGAATGGAAGAGAGGCTTGGAAAGGTGGAAAATCTTTTGCGCATTCTCCTTTTCCTCTTTTTGTCTGCGATGTGTGATGTAGTAACCAGTGAACTTCAGGCTCCCAGTCTTGTAACTAAGAACTTGCATATACTGTTTGTATACGCACTTGATTGACTCACTTGACATAGCTTGGGAATAACGATGTTATTCGGATTATATACTGCGTATATCGTCATTGGCCATTACGCGAGGTTATTGACGATATTTCCCGGCTAATAACGCTAATATCTATCATAATAAGCCATGAATGTTAATATCCATCGTAATAGACCATTAATGTCATTATTCAGACTTTAACTTTATGTCCTGTTTGTCATTTTCCTTAATATATAGGTACATTACGAACAGTCAATTAATTTTGATGGATTCCAGAGATTTCGGGGCAAGTTTTGTTGTTCGTGTACTTGATTGTTATAAGTTGCTCACAGACAATTTAACTTACAATTAAGAATCATATCATTTCAGCAATTTATATTGTGTAATATCGATTTCGTTGTCCTCGGAAGCATTTGGGCCATCGTTTGAAAGAGGACTTATCTTAATAATATTTTCACCGATGGCCACAATGTTTCCGAGGACTTGTCGATATCTTAATGGTGATTCGCTGATGAAGGGGCTAAATTTGCTTACGGTAATTCGTCTCTACGTTTGTTTTAACCTACACACTACTTTGAAAATAACTCCGGTAATAAAATCACTTAGCCTTAAGTAATGATGAACTTTTCGCTAGTATGTACCTTTTTTATAAGTAACTCAGCGAAGGTCCCAGTAATTTCTGCATTTCAAACTTTATTCTTTAGAAAAAGACTAGGCAAACGATGGACTGAAAGTCGGCATTTTTCTAAAGTTTTAGCGGAACTTGTACCTCTTATTTGAAAGTGCCTAAAAATTAAGATTTCTGATAATGCATAGACCCGGAGGGTTGGAAGTGCGAAAGAGCAGTCGGCGTATCCATGCTAACTGGCGCCCCCTCGCGAGCCCCAGCGTTACGCCCATGCATTAATCGTTTTGCGTGTCGGATCAATACCTGCGTCTAGTCTCCTGCACTTTGTTCTTCTTGCTGTCTGCTGTATATTGCAGGACTATAAATTTTTCAGCGCACCCGAAAACGCACAATAAAACTTCCTTTACTTTTGCCCGATCGCATTAGTCCAAATGAAGTGCCGCATGAAATCGTGTCATCCCAAACGTAATTAATAGCAAACTTTGCCTCCGTTACAGACGAGCACATCTGTTAGCCTCGGGCGTCTTTCAAGTTTCACGGTTTTTCTTCCACTTTTTTCGAGCGCGCGAAATGCATTCGATGCACTCGTGAGGACTCTGTACGCTTTGATGTTCCTTTCGATTAATTCGACAAGAAAATTAGGTTTCTAGTTCACTGGAAATGTGGATTTAAGCACTCGTAATGCTAATAAAGATGAGAAAGGCGAGTCTTTGGATTTGTCAAGAACAATTATTTATAAAGAATTTTAATTTCCTGAGCTTTGACGTAAATAGCACGAATGATCTTGTTGTATATGAAAATTGTATTGAATGAACATTTTTGAAAAACTATATTGTATTGTGTTGTATGTACTATTATATGTATTACCTGGACAATGACAATACCTATATAAGCAGAATTTCCTTTTATTATTTACTTTTAATTTTGATAAGAAACAGCAACAACAAAAGCTATTTAACACAAAATTAAAATCTCTTTCACTGTACGAATTTTTATGGTGATATCCATTTAGTAGAACATGTTATTCTTGGTAAAAGTCTTTGCATCTTCTCAAACTCAAAATGCACTGGCCTAAATTTAAATATCTTCCTTCGTATACGGGGGAGGTTCGAAAATATAAAAATATCTCAAGAATAGAGTACTCTTATTTTCCAAAATACGCAAAAATGTTATTTGGAAAAGTTGTTTGGAATTGAACAAAAGTGTCAAATACAAAGTTCCAGTCACTTACTCTGAAAACAAAAATTCACTGGTTTCTCCCAAGTTTTTTCGGAAAATAGAATGCTTCTAAGTTAAGTTGTTATCGGATACCATAATGATGTACTGTCGAACTTGAGTTTCGCTCACGTAGCAACTCGAAAATTACATTAATTTAAAGTAGTGCTAACAAAGTGGTGTCCAGCGTAAAAAACAGCTATCTTGAAAAACTGTAATAACAAACGATCCGAATATCAACAATTATAATTTGTAATTGTAAAATTATAACAAATATTTAGAAGGGTGGGAAGCACATGAAATGAAACTGTTGAAATTTCCTTCTTCACTATTATTTTGCATGTTTGATATTTTTGATTACTAAATATTTGTTTTAACGTTTCAATTGAATAATTGTTTTAAACTGTTATTGATGTTCAGATCGGTTGTTATTACATTTTTTGAAGATACCTGAGTTTGACAAAATATAAGGTTTTAGCACTAATTTTCATGAACATAATTTTTGTGTTGCCAGAAGAATGTAATCTTATCGCACCCAATAATTAGTTAACTTTGAAGTATTTCATTTTCTATATTCCAGAAGGTGGTAAGAAAGAACAAAGAAAAAACCATTGAATTTTTTTTCGGAGCCAATGACTGGCACTTTGTATTTGACGCCTTTTTTGAGTCCTAAACAACTGTTTCAAATAACATTTTAGTGTATTTTGAAAAATAAGAAAGGTACTTTATTTATTATTTAACTATTTTCATATTTTCGAACCACCTCCATACACGAAAGGAGCTATTTTAAATTTTGGAAAGTGCCTTTTGAGTTCGAGAGGATGCAGGAGTATTGACAAGAATAACATTTTCTGATAAATGGATAATAGAATAGACTTCTACGTATTTGTCTGTTTTCTTAAAGTGCTATATTCATCAGTGGAAGCTTGGCAACAATTTTGGCAAAGTCTTCTTGATTTTTTTGCTGGTCTAATTAGTGTGTGTGTGTCCATTACGGTCCAGTCTCGTATAATTTTGAGCCATGAACGTATTAGTTTTCCAGGTCCTCTTTTTCCTTCTCTTTTCCCGTCCATAATTACTTGCAGAAGGTTAAATTTATTATTGCGGTAAATATGTTAAGATAAGCGATGCACCTAAGCTGCCGACTTTTTCAGTGGAAGGTTGGAGACAATTATGGCAAAGTCTTCTCCATTTTTGGCGTTTATAATTGCGTGTGTGTATCCATTCCTGTGCAGTCTCATATTGTTTAGCTTCGAGCGTCTTAGTCTTCCATGTCCCCTTTGGTACACGGCGAGTAGACCGAACTCAATAGGCCGAAAGCAATTGACCGAACTCAATTGACCGAATAGCAATAGACCGAAACGTCACTAGACCGAAGCAGCAATAGACCGAAACGTCACTAGACCGAAGCAGCAATAGACCGAAAATCACTCTGTCGAAAATATATTACGGTTACATTTATTAACATTAATAGCGTCAACTTTTCTTCACACTTTATTCAAGCTTAGGACTGGCGTGTTTAGAAGTTTTTTTTGTTTTTTATTTTATTTTAACTTTATTCTAGTAAATCAAACAATACTTAACAAATATATCCTACCCAATTACATATCTACTAATATTAAAAATTAAAATTATGCGCAATCCCACGTAAATAATCGACGATGTTTTCTTGAATATCAAAGTTACTGACAAGGCGCTTTATTCTGTCAGCACAATCCCGATACCTTTTCTGGCTTCTGGGTGGTTCTTCGCCACTTACATATTGCTCTATTTTGAGTTCGTTAAGACTCTGCTCTCGCTGCAGTGCTTCTATAAATTTCCAAATATTTGGATGGTTTGAAGAAACTTGCTGGTCAAAGCCTCGATGCCATCCTTCCACGGAATTGTTGGTTTTAGGTAAATCTTCATTCACACCATCAAAACAATTCCACATAACATGAGGAAAACGCGGCGGGCGACGGTGACGTCGTTGAGGGCGTCCTATCCACGTATCCTCAAAGTAGTCTAGCACACCTTGAGCTTCTTGTGGAATAACATTTTCTTCGCACAACTGTTCAAAGATATCTACTACATTTGCTGCAGGCACGAATGCCAGAGCAGGCAACAATCGCATTGTTAGGGCAAATTCAGGTTCTGCTTCATATCGACGCTGAAGTCCTTCTGACTGGATGTGACGGAAACAACATTGAGAAAAATGGAAAAAGCATCCCCGTTGCCTGGTTTGCGGAAATGCTGCAGACACTGCATTCATCATCCCTAATTCAAAGTCCATAAGATGCTTATTGGTGAAACTGTCGGTTCAATGTCTTTCAAACTTGTAAGCAATCGAGTGTAGGTTTCTTCGGTTTTATCTGGCAGTAGTGCATATACTAATGGTATAGCATTGTTATATTGCAACCCATGGATTGTATATAATTGGCAAAATAGATGTGGCACAGTTTTAAACGTGCCATCTACGTACCAATGTATGGACTGAGCTAATAGCCGCAAGTTCCTTCTTGTGGAAAAAATTAATATTCGATCGTCAGCGGGTCCAGAATCAAGTAATAGAAAATCTGCTCCAGTTTTAGTAATTTTGTAATTATCTGGGATTACAAGTTCTCTTCGATGACCAGGTATAGCTGGAGCAGCATCATGCTTAGTTCGAATGTTTCGTATAGTTCTTTTCATGTTGTCCACTTTTGGCAGTTTTGCTGACGCTGCCTGTGATAATCCTAAAGATGCTTGCGATACTATGAAGTGTGGAGCGTCCTGGGTACGTCTTGCACCTTCTCTAACATTTTGCATTACTTGAGCTGCCTCTATTTTTGCAGCATCAGCTGCGCATGGTTATGTTGGCCATTTTTTTGTGTAATATCGTTGTCCACTGATACAACACGAACACTACACTTGAATTTTTTATGACGTTCACACCTCCAGTATATCTTCGTATCAATTTGTTTGTCTTTGATGTACAAATGACCATCTAATAACAATTTGCGATGGCCCTTTACACTCTCTATGTACTGCAACACCATTTTCAATATTAACTTTCTACAACACTCCTTAGCAAGCTGTAGACTTGGAATAAATCGAAAAATAAGAAAAATTGCATTTATACCATGGAAAATCCTTAGCGCACAATGCAATTAAGTAAGGTATGTGCCTTACAAGCTATTAGTGTGCTTAATATTCTTATCTATCTTTGTGAGGATTTTTTGACAATAGGATTTAACCAACTTTAACATTCCTATCTCATCGTTAACGATAGGGCCTTTGTTATATATCATTTATACCTTCAATTTAAAAACATCTCTAAGATTTTGTGATTACCATTTTTATGCAGATGACACACAACTATTAATCAAATTTAATCCCGATAAAGTAGATGATGTCAATGCTAAAGTTAATTTTGATCTTAAAAATCTTATAGAATATTCGGAAAAACATAATCTTCAAATTAATGCAAGTAAATGTTATGTGATGTTATTTGGTAGGGCAAAAACTAGAGATGCCAATGTTAATAACATATCTATTAAAATAAGGGATATGTCATTGGAAATTAAAGATTCTTGTAAAAATCTAGGACTTATCATCGATAATAAATTAAGATTTAAGGAACATATTTCTAGCAAATTACAAAAATCATATTTAAATTTAAAAATTATCTTTCAGAACCGATTTTCCTTGAATAAAAAAATAAAATTTGTTATATCATATCTCTTAATAGTTATTTAACAAACAAGCATGTTATTGAGAGCGATTAATAATCGAGACATTTTAATGCGCGAGCGCTAGCGAGCGCGTTAATTGTAGATATTATTAATCGCCGATTAACATACGAGTTAGTTACAATATTTTTCCGTTGATCGTATATTATTTGAAGAGAATCTAATTTTATTCCATGAAAAGAATTTGACACTTAAAGTTTTGACATTAATGGTACCGGGTGACCATAAATGGTTGTGATTTTTTTCTTAGGTTGGCACTGTTTATGTTCGTGACATTGTAAGTCATGTCAAATATGAGGTTAGCAGATTAGGTTTTGAGTCAGTTTGTGTCAAAACTGACGCAAAACCTAACCTGTTAACCTCGAATTTGACATAGACTTACAGTTCCACCAACATAAACAGATTTTTAAAATCGTTTATTAATAAAAAATATTCATTAGTAAGGGTCATTAATAGACGATTCTCTATACATTAATGGACCCATAAATAAACGATCAACGAAAAAAATTATAATTGATTTTAAATTATTTGGTCCATTTGTTATTAAATTATTTAAAAATTTGACACAAAAATGAAATTTGTTTGCACTGATTTTGAATCACGTAATATCCTGGTTGCTAAGTGAGGGAAACTCAGGTTTGACAATACACGTTTATCGTATCCGTTGATAAGTTAACTTTGAAGTATTTCATTTGGTAATACACAGCGTGGTAAGAAAAAAATAGGAGAAACCAGAAAAAAATGTTTTCGGAGCAAGTAACTGTGACTTTATGTTTGACACCTACTTTTAACCTCTTTAAATAACATTTTTGTCTATTTTGAAAAATAACGGTACTTTATTCTTGAACCATTTTCATTTCATTTTTGAACCTCCCCTGTATACGAATATATTTACATTTTGGCAAGTGCATTTTTAGTTTGAGAAGATGTAGAACTTGTATCAGGAATAAAACACTCTGATAAATGGATGATAAAAAAAATCCATGTGTTACAAATTTATGAGGGACAGTATATGTTATATTATACAGATTGGTGGTGGATAGTGTGAATATAGGCAGTCCATTGAGTTAGAATACAGTTTATGGGCTTTGTATGCGTTAGACAGAAGTAGACATATATGATTTAAAATCTAGTATCCTAGAATTCGGTGTTTTCTAAAAACAAAACCTTTTGATTCTGCGAATACTAGATGTTAATCGCATATAGGTCTGTTTATGCCTAACGCATACAAAGTCCATAAACTGTATTCACAAACATTTGATTACTTATGTTCACATTTTCCGCCACCAATCTGTATATTATGATATATAACACTGGAATGGGAAAAACATCTCTTACTCATGATACCACATACAACTATGGATTTCATCTACAAAAATACAATTTTATGGTATAACTAGAATTTTAAAACTTTTTTTGAATAACTGACTACCCACTGCATTTGTATCGAAAAGGTGCCAGAAAAACGTCAAATTACTTTTATCTATTTTTATAAATAAGCGAGATATTGTCAAAAAACGAAAAATCGAAAAATTTAAGTTTTGTTTATAACTCGAAAACAAAAGACGGTAGCCCATTTTGGTTTAAACCATTAAGCTTTTCTGGAAAAAAGAGTTCGAGGATGGGAATCAATTTTTCCATATCTCCTATAGTTATCGAGATTCCCTATGAAAACATAGAAATTGCCTTAACCTGAAGACTGCGACAGAGACCAAGCTTATTCACGAAAATAGATTTGAGCTCCCTTAGCAAAAGAAAAGATAATTAGGTATTGTAGGTATCCGAATGTTAAGAATTTGCTAAGTCTTGTAATATGTATTCTGAATTTCCACCCATTGAGTTTTCCGTCGAAATTTTAATGCCTCTAATGTTCTCTCGCGAAAGGCAAGTTGGGTTGAAATGACAGAATTGGTTAAATTGCTAGTTAGCTTTATACAGATTGGTGGCGGAAAATGTGAACAAAGGTAATCAAATGAGTTGGAATACAGCTTATGAGCTTTGTATGCATTAGACAGAAATAATTATATGCGATTAACATCTAGTATCCGCAGAATGGAGGTGTTTCGTTTTCAGAAAACACTAAATCCTAGGATACTAGATTTTAAATCATATGTCTAAAAAAGTGCCGCGGAAAAAAGTTCCGCGGAAAAAAGTGCCGACGGAAAAAAATGCAGCGGAAAAAAGTGTCGACGGGAAAAATAATAATAAAGTAATAACCGGACGAAGAAGGTTTACAAAATTTTAAAAAACTGGAAGTTACCCTTTTATTTTTAAAAATCTCTGCATTGCGCAGTATTATGCAGTATTTGAACATGTATTGTGCTTATCTGTTCCCAAATCGACAGGAATGCAGATTTATAGATAATACGTAGAACTATTTCAATTTGAAGATTTTTATCTAAAGTGCATGTGGATTATGTCTACCATCTTAAGTGCAATTACCGCCAACAAATCTTTTAAGGTAAGTAACAAAAGACGAAATATATTATAAAATACAAAATTGTTATACAGTATGTCCACGGATTGGGTTACAATGGGGGAAAAAAGTTTATTTTTAACTTCTCAAAAAAAATCACTCTTTATAAAAAAACCCTGCTTGTTCTCAAACTATAAATGCACTTGTCAAAATTTAATTATCCCTTTCCGTACACGGGGGAAGTTCGAAAATATGAAAATGGCTCAAGAATAAAGTACCCTTATTTTCCAAAATATGCAATAATGTTATTTGGAAATATTTGTTATAACATTTCTATTAAAAATTATAATTGCTTTGAATTGCTATTGATGTTTGGATCGCGTATTATTAATTTTTTTAAGATACTCGTGTCTTTGTTGACAGAAATATGAGATTTTTAGCATCAATTTCGGGCCACACAAATTTCAGGTTAAGTGACCGAAACTCAACTTTGACGATACACTCTTATGGTATCCGTCAATAAATTAACTTTGAAGTATCGCGTTTAGTAATTCGCAGGGTAGTAGAAGAATAAGAAAAACCAGTGGAAATTGTTTTTTAGAGCAGGTGGCTGTGACCTTATATGTGACACCTACTATTAATTCTAAGCAACATTTCAAATAACATTCTTTATCTAATAGACTTGTCTGTCTGGGACGCTGTTTGAGTAAATGTTTCTATTGATGCTATTGTTAATAAATAAATGTAATTTTTCAAGATATTTAATGTGCACATTTACCGAATGTGTACTTTAACCATAACATATTTTCGACCAAGTGATTTTCGGTCTATTGCTGTTTCGGTCTAGTGACGTTTCGGTCTATTGCTTTTCGGTCAATTGAGTTCGGTCAACTGCCTTTCGGTCTATTGAGTTCGGTCTATTTACCTAGAACCTGTGATATACCATGCTTTTGCTATATTCGGTTTTGAAACCGGTCACCCGATATAAAATAAGAAAGTACATATGATTACATCTAAAATAAATGGTAACTGCTAAAACAAACGACAGTTATTAACAATATAAAACTACGCGCTCTTAGCAGTCAAGCAAAACTAGGTAAATTATAACTGAAAAAATATACATTTAAACAATATTAATCCTCAGATGACGTAAATTGTGTAAAAATCACCTGTAACTGTTCATCTGTTTTACTGAGCATTTAGATTATCCTCAATTATACATTTGTTAGCTGAATAACTGAACTTGAATATGTGTTTTAAGCATGTGGGCAGTTCTAATGCATTGTTTTGAGAATTCTTATTAGTAGGTAATATAACAAGGGTGAGACATGTATACGGATAATTTTTCACACGCCAAGGACAACCAGCACGATATTGGTACGGTGTCTCCTGCGTTTATATTTTTAAGATTAGTACACAAAACCATACAGAATTTTTTTATTAATTTATATATTAAATTATTATTATTTAACGGCAAAGACACGTAATACATCTGAAAAATAGGTAAAGTAGAAAAGCTCTACCAGGTCAAATTAACCTACCTCCACCCTCTACGTTACAAAATTATGTTTGGTGGGAAATGGTTATGAGAAGCCGAAATATCGTACGCGCACCTAGAATTGCTTGAACCCGGCTCATAAAAACCGATATTTGGGAGAGACTTACGATGCAATGAGATTCCAGAGATAAGCTGACACTCGACGTAACAGCTCTTAAATATAGATCTCAGGCGTGCCCTAAAACGTCACCTGATTTGGAACGCACGCTCATACAATGCAGTGCAATTTGCTATTTGCACATACTTTTTTTTTAATTTGGTGTAGCTCAATTCAGTCTGTCAAAGTTATCGAAGTAAGCACTGCTGGTACCCTCGGCTTCTGTCCGCGCTTGTCGCACTCAGTATGTTTTTTTGTTCTTTTAAAATACTGACTTTCGGCATATATGTAATTAGAATCCTGTACAAACGACAACTCAGCGTATTCTATAGAATGCACACGACTCGGTGCCTAAGCCAAACTTATTTCAACTGAAATAGAGTAAGCAGATAGACTTATATCTCAATAATACAAGATTCATAAATATACATTGGCTATATTCTGACAGATCGTTAATTACTGTTACCTAGCTTTGGCACATCTGAGCAAAATACCTTTGAATAGGTGATCGTCCTGTCTTGAGGCCTTCGCCAATTTGACTTTCTAGATATGCTATCTCCTATTGTTAACCAGTTTTCTGGTTTAGTCAACATTGCCTTCGATAGTTTTCCAAGTTTACTGTCTATCCAAGCTCCTTTACTGACCAGCATACAACTGCTCTCTTTATATACAGATTGTCCGAAATCCGTTTTGAACATAGGAAATTAATGAGCGCGACAAGGAAGACATAAACAAAATGAGTAGCTGGACAAGAATAGAATGTATTCATGGCTAGGTAATTTTTTGAACTAAAATTATGTCAATAAAAAAACAAACACTTCTGTCATATATTTTATCTGTCATTAAGAGTATAAAGTGAGGTTTATAGCTATTAAGGCAACTAGTGTTTTACAGAGGGTTTAAAAATCGAGGTTGATCATGTTAAAATTTGAGCGAAGCGAGAATTTTATGATCGACCGAGATTTTTAAACTGTAAAACACGAGTTGGCTTCAATATTTTTTCTACAGCCGAGGAGTTTGTTAGCTTAAATGCCCTCGGGGCTTCGCCCCTCTCTAAAGCGGCCCTCGGGGCTCCACCCCTCTCCAAGGGGGCCCTCGGGACTCCGCTCCTCTCCAAGGGGGCCCTCGGGGCTCGGCGCCTCTCCAAGGGGGCCCTCAGGACTCGGCCCCTCTCCAAGGGAGCTCTTGGAGCTCCATCCCTCTCCAAGAGTGCCCTCGGGGCTCCGCCCCTCTTCAAGGGGGCCATCGGGCTCCGCCCCTCTCCAAGAGGGCTCTCGGGACTCGGCCCCTCTCCAAGGGGGCCCTCAGGGGTCGGCCCCTCTCCAAGGGGGTTCTTGGAGTTCCACCCCTCTCGAAGAGTGCCCTCGGGGCTCCGCCCCTCTCCAAGGGGGCTATCGGGCTCCGCCCCTCTCCAATCGGGCACTAGGGGCTCCGCATACAAATCGGTCCGATATAATAACTGTACTTTTAATCTTCACAAATAAGGTTTTATCAACTCTTGAAGTACTCCGTGCTTTAAATGGAATGGCGTATTGTATAGACAACATAAAGCACGCCGCATATGACTCTTGGAAACAGTTTAAAATCACGGCTGTAGAAAAAATAATTAAAATAATTATGTGAGTAGTAAACAATAGTATATTTAAACCACAATTTATACTCTTAATGACAGATAAAATATTTTACAGAAGTGTTTGTTTGTTTAGTTTAAAAAATTACCTAGCCATGATTTCATCCCATCTTTGTCTTTCTACTCATTTTGTTTACGTCTTCCTTGTGGATCTAATTTCCTATGTTCAAAACGGATTTCGGGCAATCTGTATAACTGTCATACGACTTCTTCGAATCGATAAATAGGACACCTCTAACTGAGTCTTCCCCGTACAATGTCGGCATTCTGTTTTAAATTTCCTTCTAAGTTCATTACTTCTTCAATCACTTAACTCAGTGTTGGTGCCGTTTCCTCGAAATGCAGAACCTATTTTTTTAGGTTTTTCTTCCTATTACCCAACTAATCCCCTCTTTTCTTTTATAGAATGGTGGTCTTTTTTTCCATCTTTTTATGATGTTTTTACTTTATTTGTACATGTATGAATTGAGCCTTGAGGAATCAAATGCAGGTTAAAGATGCTAATAAATTTGTTAGGTACATTTATATCTAATTAAATATATCAATATCCCATAAGGCTTTAGAGACATGTCTTAAATAATTTAATAGAAATTTTTCATGCTGCAGAGTCAGACTTATTATGCTGTATCAGTTATTCCAAATGCTGGGCGTGTTTCACGAATAATAAGATCAAGCACATCGGATGTATTTTGCTTCCATTAGATACGAGCAGTGTTCTATAAACATGAAATATAATCAAGCACGTTTATGGGCCCCGATACGAGTATGAGGTTTCACGTCTGCCCCTGAATATTGATTTCTACTCTCAATATCTCACGTTCTACTAACCTTGATCTTGTTAAAGCACTGCCATTCGATTTCTACTCTTCCTATCTTTGTCATTGAGTAATTCACAAAGCTCGGTGCACGCAGAAGCTTTTATGGTCAAATACGAAAGGCGATATATTGGATACGTGAATAATATATCGCAGATGGTGGCTTGGGTATTGTAGGTGCAACGCAAGGAAATCGCTAAATTCAAAAGCACACAGCATCGAGTGTATTCCTTATTACAGAAAGTATTAAGCGATAAATGGGAAAGGCTAAAAGTGGTTAGTGTTCTATTACTTACGTTTGATTTAAATTGTTTTATATGGTTTAATCACGAATGCGTTTAAATTCGGTTGTGTTTACTCAGCACCCTTGATACCAACGGCTTTGGTTAACTTTAAGATAGAGTTTGGTGGAAACTACTTAAACCTATATTGGGTATAAATACCTAACTAAATTCAAATAGTAGGTGGTTTTTTTCAGAGATCTCAAATCCTACAGCAAGAAGAGGGAAGGAGATAAGATTGAACTTTTAAGGGACTTGATATTTAGTAATACCACTTGACATTTTTTATTCAGAATATTTGTTTCGAGATATGACATCAGGTTCCATAAATCCAAAGGTGTAGTACTATAAAGATTATAGTTGAATTTTAAACAAAGAATGAGATTGTGAGTTTGTTTGACCTTAAGACGACCAATGTTAGGTAACCTATTATAAACAGTGGAAACATGAGAAAACTAAATCTCTGGTCAGCTTTTCGGCGATTTATATTATGATCACTTGAAGCAACAATATTGACATAAAATTTTAATAATCCAAACACTTATATATTCTGGATAATTAATATTGTGTTACCACAGTGAAAATAGGATAAAAGATAGGTAATCAACAAGATCTTTTTAAGTAGCGTATCTTTACAAAGGTCTGCTGATGGAAATTTCTATTCATTATGGCATAGCGAATATTACTCACCGCTACCATGTTTAATAAAAATGTAACAGTTTTAAGCACGAAGAATTTGCTCCTGTTAATATGTAAAATACATCGCCGATAATTGTTATGCAGGGTATAACTGATTGCCTACCAGCACAGCGTTTATATATTTTTTTGGCTAATGCTACGAACCCTAGGGCGTACATTTTGCAGTTTATATTAATTCTAATCTCCGCAACGCATACAGGTACCGTATGTATATGAGAGGCTGAATATTTGGAAGTTTTTTTTTATAAAAAATTATCTGATTTTCCAAATAAGCTCAGAAATTCACTCCCAGTAAAAACATTCTAGTACCTTTCCTTAATTTATTTTTAAATGTATCTCCTAAAGTGTTAAAAAAATTATATCTTTCAACATCAGTTTTCTTTCTGGCCAATTACAGTTCGCAACTATATTTTTAAAAAGCAATAGAACAAATAGGAAGAACGTGAAATATTATTAATATATTTTAAGAATTATTGAAATTGGGAGATAATGAGCTATATTAAAATACAATAAAGTTACTGTGTTTATGCTTTCCCTTTCAGTAATAGTCATTTACAAGGCAGTTAAAATGTATTTTAAAAAAATCTTGACAAACGGTAAGTAACGTTTTGCAGAAAATTGTCTGCTTCATCAGACTTATTAATGTTTAACAATATAAATGATAATAACATGTGCATATATAAAGTAAAGACATAACAATTTAGATTGGTGAATGAATGTCAATCTCACATTTTTTTACCTGAAAACATAATTCTTATGGATTAGTTGCATGTAAGGTTTGTTTTAAGTAAAATCAATTCAAAAATAGCTTATAAGGTGGACAACAATTTGATGTTCTGAATAAATTTTATTTCTGTAAAATGAAAACATTTTATTAGTAAAATTATATAATGCTTGTAGAATATGAATTACTTACTTAATTTTGAATGTTAGTATTTTCAAAGAAAGAGAGGTTTCTTTCATGAATTTTATGGATCATTGATATGGTATATCATCGGGGTGATGATTTAATCTTAATGGTAAGAAGTTGTTGAACCTTTATGAGGTATAAGTAGCTAAAAAGGGAGTTTACTTGCATTTAAAATTCACAAAATTTCAAGCAAAATGTTTAAGAAATATATTACCTGTTTAGGTTTCTGTTTAATTACAGTGTACATAAGTTGTCAGGAAAGATGTAAGTGAAGCAGTGGTGCTAGTCTGGTACTAAAGCTGGGCAAAAGGGGGACCCTTTCTTAATGGTTTATTTGATAATCGAGTATGTATAAATAGGTTCTTCGTTGTTTTGTTTAGGAGTTAAAAAAATTTCGATTTTCTTTATGTTTCTTGCTGTAATGTAAATCATCAATATTTATTACCCGTAAGTTATAGTTATTTAGCTTAGAGTTACCTTTTTCAGACTTTATTGTTTGGTAAGCATAATTGTATCTTCATTGATATCAGTGATGGTGTGATGGCCAAGTGCGATTAATTTTGAGGTTAAATTTTTTTTTTAATTTTTGTTTTAAACTGTAAAAAGAATAAATATAGGATACTTTAATATGTTATTAATAAGAATTTTTAAGGTGTTTTTACTTTTTAAAATGGTTGTAATATTATGAGTTCATGGATTAAAGTAAAATACAATGCATGTCGGGTGACCTTGTGTTTAAATTAGCTGCCGTGTGGAAGAGGCATGTTCACATGGACTACAATTATAGTGATAAGTTAGGTAGATCTAAAAGGAAAAGATATGTTTAACTGTAAATGAGAAAGGTAAAGGAAAAACTTACAATTTTGAAAAGTTAAGTGGAGCATCAAAAATTTACTCCATCTTGTTGGTCGCCGAAACCGTTAGGCAATTTTTGTGCGACATCTATGGAATTTTGCATGTTAGAAATATCAGCGCAATATGAAAATACGTAATTTAGTAGTAAAACAATTTTTTTCCGAAAGATAGAGAGGATTTCATAGAAAGGGTGAAATACAATGTTAAAGAGATTTCTAGGAATATTGGTTTCAAAATAAAGTAGTAAATTTGAAAATTAAAAAACTAAATTTTTACCTTTTGTTATATTGAAGAAAAGTTTAAGAGCAAAAAAAAGAACGTTTTTTTAAATTTATATTAATTGTTATTTAGTAGGTTGTCATATGTATCATTTAAGATTTCAGTGTCTGTTTTGTAGTTTATTGCAGTGAGTGATTTTTTATTTCGATGCATGCGAGAAGTAATAGTTTTTTTTAATTTGTTTCTGTATTTTGGGTTTATTTAAGTCAAAACTGTGTAAATTATCGTTTGCGTGATCTGATAGCGCTGTGTTTGGTTTATTCGGATTGGTTCCTATTGTTTTTATTGATTGTCCATGTTGATTCATGCGTTTCTAAACATATTGTTTGGTTTGGCGTATATACGTAGCGACACAATTGTTGCAATTGACTTGGTAGACTATGTGTGATTTTTGATTTGTGTTAATTTTATCTTTTAAATTTTTAAAACAATGTTTTTGTGTGGTATTGTGTTTTCAGATAAGTAAAGTATGTAAGGGATTGTATTGAATTTTTTAGGTTCAAATTGGTTATTGTTGAAGTTATCATTTAGAAAATTGGGTTGTAAAGTTATTGAATTGTTAATGTTTTCTTGTTTTTACTTTCCCATACCCATAGGTATAGGGAAGTCTTGGAATCATGAAAATTTTGGAAATCGAGATTTTCACAGAAATATCCGTTTTGGGCCTCTAGGAACCCAAAGAAGTGGTTTTTAAAAAATGTCTGTCTGTGTGTGGGTGTGTGTGTGGGTGTGTGTGTGGGTGTGTGTGTGGGTGGGTGACGCTCCTACAGCCGAAAGTATTGCTCCGATTTTGATGCGCTTTGGAATGCGGGGGTGTATCGAAAATTCATCGACAAAATAAGCTTTTCAAAAAAATCCGAAACCGGAAGCGGAAGTTACGCATGTTTTTTTGGTATCACTGTTTTCGTGATTAAAATTTTGAAAAATTTACTATTAGCTCGGGTGCGCGCATTATTCAAACAGGAGAGTGTGGTTCTGCGGTAAGCGTGCTGGCCTATCACGCGGGAGCCCCGGGTTCGATCCCGTCGATGCATCTTTTTTTTTAATTTATATTAATGAATCTCTCTTAATTTTGCGAACCGAAACGTAGTTCGGGTGACTCACTAGTTCTTTTATATTTACCCGCAATTTACGTGAAAGTGTAAACGCTTATCACGGTGAAGACGTGAGTCATCGAGTTGAAATATTGATATGTTGTAAAGACTGTTGAATAAAGACGATATGAACAGTTTCCAGTATGGGAAAGTCCAGGGAGGTAGTCACGTCCACTTTTTTTTAAGATAATCTAGTTTTAATGTTTTTATTAATAAAATTTATTGGATAATTATTTTGTAATAGAATACTAGTTATTATTTTAATGTTGTCATTGTGTTTTTTTTATTTGAAAGGAGGATTGCTCGGTCAACAAGTCCTGATATCATGCTTTTTTTTGTATTTTTCAGTAGTGTTTGAGAAAAAAATCAAATATCTATTTGTTTTTGTAGGTTTTCTATACCAATTAGTATCAATCTTTTTCCCCTAGTTAGAGTGAGGTCTAACAAGTTAATAGAGTTTGAGTTATTTTATTTTTCAATAGTGAATTTTAAACTGAAGGTATATTGTTAAACGTTTGAAAAATTGAATTAATTTTAGAGTTGTTAATACCCATTATTATGTCATCAACGTAACGTTGGTAGAATTTTATATCTTTATTGTTTTTAATTAATTTGTTTTCAATGTCCATAAGGACTAGTTCTGCATTGGTGCTTGATATAGGAGAGCCCACCGGTACTCCATAATTTTGGGTATAAATGGTGTTATTGAAAGAAAGGTAATTATTGTTTAGAATGAATTTTAAAGCTATGCGGAAATCATTTTTTGGTATGTTAGTGAAATCTTTTAATTTGTGCCAGTATTTTTCAACAGTGTCAATAGCAAGGTTTGTTGGGATGTTGGTGTATAGTGATACTACGTCAAGAGATATTAGTTTATAATTATTTGGTAATTTTTGGTTATTAATGAAGTTTTTGAACGACTAGGAGTCAGTAACACTGAAACTATTTTTATTTGTTAAATTTGAAAGAATTGAGCTTAGGTATTTAGAGATTTTATATGTTGGACTCATGTAAGAGGCGATGATAGGTCTGAGTGGTATGTTGGTTTTGTGTAATTTAGGTAAGCCATACATCAAAGGAGGTGTACCATTATGTGAACAAGTCTCCTGTAAGTATTTTGGTCTATGAATTGATTTTATTATTTTGATTTTGAATTTGCTTAGTTGGGTCTTTTTTTTCTATTTTGTAAGTAGTTTCATCATTGAGTAGTTCATTCATTTTGTCGTAGTACATTTTATTGGTTAGAATTACTGATTTTGTGTTTTATCGGCCTTTGTTATAATTAAATCCGGATTGTTTTTGAGAAATTCGTTTGTATCTTTAAGGTTATTTAAGAGGTTTTTATTAAATTGTTGTTGATCACTATTAAACATTTTACATTTATTTGGAATATTTTTGAAGTTGGCTAGTATATTGCATATATTGGCTCGCGTTGAGTTTTGCTTTTTTTTATCTAAGTTAATTAAACTATTTTCAATGTTGATAATAAATTGTTCGTATGGAATATTTTTGGGATCGTAAATGTTAAACTTTGGTCCGTAGTTGAGAATTTCCTGGACATTGACTGGAATTTTTGTATTTGTTAAATTTTCTATCCAGAGGTTGGGTTTTTTTAAAATTTGGATTTAATATATGTTTTTGGTTTGGTGAATTTGACATTATAGCTTGTTGTTTATGAATAAGTATTTGAATTTTTTTGTGTTTATTTAAGAGGTAATTTTCTAGTTTGTTGTAATTTGGTATTTTTTTTTGTGAGAAATAAGCTGATTATATTTAATAGACAATTTTGTTCCAGGTAATGTTTGCATTTGATTATCTTTTGTGTGATATGGTTTTTGGTTGCGTGAGCATCATCTAACAATCATGATAGAGTTTGGTTTAGGAATAAATATTGTGCATTTTAAAATTTTTCAAAATTATTCAAGTTTGGAATTTGATATCATTAAAAATTTTTTGTAGGAATTTTGGAAAAATTGTTGTCCTTTCCTTGGTGTACAAAAAACTAAGAAAGGAAAACCAAAACACAGTAATTTTAGTGTATTTTAATACAGCTGATTATCTCTCAATTTCAAATATTGGTAATTTAACACTGTCAACAAAGTTCAAAATTTTAAGAACTGCTTAAATAAAATTGTTATACAAAAACAAATACTTACTGAAAGCTATTTTTCAGCCACGCAAAGGCGCGCCACAGGACTCGAGTACATACTTTTAAATTTTTAATTAATTTAGGGAAAACGTTTTAAGAAAATGGTATTCGAACTAAAATATGTCGTCATTTGTACGAAATATATTTTTGGTCATTTAAGAGCTCAGTTTTTTTATGGATTCTAGTAAGAGCAGTTGCTTTTGACGATGTTTAAATGTAGTTGTTTGTAAAAGTGAAGAGTGCGATTCCTCTCTTCATTGCGCTTTGGAGTAATCTACCGATCTCAAAGCGATTTCGAATATTTACGGGTGTGTTTTACTCTGCACATGCTATTTTTATCGGCTCTGTTAAAATCGTTTAAAATTTGAACAATGCACTGAATTTGACTCGGAATCAAAATAAATATTTGGTTGATCTCGTGACGCCGAAGTAAGTGTGGGGCAAGTTCAGTTCAGTTTGAGTAGTGGACCAGCAATTACACACTCGAGATCGTTCATTTCTAAAGTTTACAAGGAGCGCTTACGACGCTTGTTGCATCTACTCACCTTCCTCAAATCGCAAGCTACTAATTCCGAAATTCTGAATGCCGTCTCGTTTTGAAGTACCGAGCAAGTTTAGTGTAGGACTTTGGTCTGCTTTGAAGGAATCACTATCGTTTATCGGCGCCTTGTATTCCCACATAAAACTTTACTTGCAGTGCATATGGTTTTACGCTAAATGCAGGCAGCTGTTGTCCATTCTTCAAGCAACGTTCTAGAAAGTAAGCCCGCCGTTTATCGCCCAACTTTAGCGGCACTCGTTATATTGCCCGACTAATTTCGCGCTGAGCCGCTGGTGGACCGATTACATTCTCGCAACAACTAGTTCGATGCATCCAGCTAAATCTCATTTATGGTTTTTTACTTTGCATGTGTGTTTCACTGGTAATTGAAAATGTGCTTAATATACCTATATTAAAAAACTTTGTTTGCTTCAATTACCACCAATTTCTACATGTGCTTAAAGCAAGCTTGTCGTTGTGAAATAAGTTTGGAAGTATTCCCGTTCGTAGTGCAGTAATGCCTTGAGCATTTTGCACCCGTTGTCAATATAGTTTTTCCCGTTGAATTCTTTCGTGACTGCCTTTTGCTGGCCTGGTATACGGCACACGGGTAAAATTCTTAGGATTTGTATTGAAAATCATTGTTACAATGCATGCTGACCGTCTTAATATTAAGAATATTATTTTAATAAAGTTCTCTGCAGTTTCAATTTATATACAGGGTGAGTCAATAGTGAGGGATCGGAACTCTGCTTTTCAACCGTTCAAGATAAGAAAAAAAAGTAAACGTCTCCCCACATAGTTTTTCGCTCTGCAT
>CALNHX010012655.1:0-23480 GCA_940337035.1 Agriotes lineatus
GCTCCCCTATTTTTTTTGAGTTAAAGTGTAAATAAGTTTTTTGTAGAGAAATAAATACTGCATCTGTACATACTATTGTTTACAATTTTCCATTTTCCAAAACCGTAGAAATCAACCAAATAAAAATGCAATTTTTAAAAAATCACTATTGCCTTGAAATTATGTAAAAAAACAAGTACATTTACTTTTGTCTTTGCTGTTTGACGTTTATAACAAATTATTAAATTCTGTTCTCGTTAAAATGTATTCGTTTTTTCTAGACAACATGCTGTAGGTATCTGTACATACCATCGTTTATAATTTTCCGGAACCAGAAAAATCAAAGAAATTTGTATCTATAGGAAGCAGGAGTTAATTAAATATCACAACAAAACATAATTATGTACCATCGAAGTCATAGAACACTGGGACAGGAAAAATACTGAGATACCCTTGGTTTCTAAAAGTGTAGTTTAGATGTGGCAGTTTGACTGAACATTTTTAAAGGTGGGATTACATCTAAACTACACTTTTTGAAAAATAGGGTAACTGCGTAATTTTCCTGTCCCCGTTTTCTATGACTTCGATGGTACGTATAATCATAATTTTAAAAAAAATCAATAAATTATAACAAATGTTCAAACAAAGTACCGTTAACTACTAAACAATGACCCAGCCTATCGTAAAATTGCCGTTTAACATTTGCTAACTGATATTGTGATATTTTATCGAATTTTTTAGCTCTTCAATAGTTTGAAAGGTTCTTCCAGTGTAAATTTGCTATTGTAAATGTCCCCAAAGAAAAAAATTGTTGGGCGAAAGATCGGGGGACCTAGCAAGCCAGTTAATTAAATAATTTGGACCAATCACCTTATTGGAAAAACTGTAGTTTCCATCTGAAGCCAAATCTCTTGATCGTCTCTAGCAAATTCGGTCACCGCCAGAGCTATATCCTCTTCTAACAACTGCAAAAAGCGCTCTCCTGTAAGGTTTCCACTTAAGAAAAATGGTCCTATAATGTGATGACCTAGTATTCCCGCCCAAACACTAACTTTTTGGGGATATTGGGTCCTGGTTTGTAAAATGTTGCTTGGATTTTCAGTAGCCCATACTCTGAAATGTTGTACATTTGATTCATTATGCAGTGTGAATGTGTGCAAGTCACCACCTTGTATATGTATGTATGTCGGATAGTCAAGATGTAATTCAGGACAATGCAGATTTGTTAAACGAAAATAAAGATACAGCAAACGCGATAGCGGAAGTAGATCATGAATTTTCATTACCATTTGCCACTTGCTAAATGTGTCAGAAAAAGTTTAAATCTAAAGGATAACAATCTGAAATAGCATCATTTGTTTTGATTACGCATCTAATAGTACACGATAATATTAAGTTCGTCTCACACTAAGCAAGTAGTGCTGTAATAGACGCGTTTTTTAGTGAACTTGCTGCTACACTAAAACAATTTAGATCATACCATCATCATCTGACCAAATCTAAAGTGTTCTCAGCAATATCTCGATTGGAATAGACTACTCCTTGGGCTTCATATACTTTAGGGCTAAATTAACTAAATCAGAACAATCAAATGTCTCAGCGATATCAGACAAGTCCTTCGACCTTAACGTAGAGGTAAATTTACCAAAGGCGAGCAAAGAAATCCTTCTAAAGAATCTACTCAGTCAGACTGTTTCAACTTCCTGCAACCCACGAACAGTGTCATCATCTTCTAGTAGATCAACATTAGTACAAAGTTTTATGAGGGTTTTTCTCTAGAAAGTAAAGAGCAAATTGAGTGCATTCTATAACTATAATACCTATTCTTCTCCCTCCGTTTCTATGAATTACCCGGCATCATTTCTCTTGTTATCGGTTAATCATAAGCTAAACACAACCACTATGTACACGTTTTACCATAGGCATTCATTTATCACATTCTTTCGTGTGTGTCGATTAGCTTTTACTCTCAGCACCTCTTTTATTTAATTCTAACATCAATTTTAAATCTTCTGCTGTTAGTTTAGATTATATGTCTTTTGCGTTTGTTGACTATGGGTCAGTGCTCATATTAGGACCATAATTTATTTCATTTTTTCAGGATTATGAGTTCACCAAATTGAAGTAGAAAATCTGTGTGTCGAAATTTACGAAAAACTGGGATATGTCGTATCCTGCTACACAAGAACAAATGAGAGTAAAAATCACCTCCTTAAATTCCTAGTTCTACTTTGCAGTGGTAATTGAAGACATAAGAATACACGGCACTGCCACTTAATGGTATAGTAAATACTAAACTATGGAGACAGAGTGTTTTAGGTGGAGATGTGGAAAAACTGTTGGTGGATTACATTAAAAAGAAAATCTGTAAAAGAATTTACCCAAAACTTCCCTCGTCGACATTGTGATACTAAATAATTTTAAAAATGAAATTAAGTTCGGAGTAAAAATATCTTCACGTTTCTAATAAATTAAATACATTTTCAAATAAAAAAAATCCGTTACCGTCACCGACCAATTTCTTGCTACTCTATGGAGTCCTGTTTGTATCGCTGGCTTAACCTTCACGCCGGGCATGTCTTAAGAAAATTTATTATATTTTTTACATCAATAAATCAATGCAGATAATTCTTTCACTAAAAATTGCTTTATTCATTTTTAAACATATACGCAGGATATATATATGTATGTGCAATAGTTTTTACGATATACGTCGATGCGTCGCCCAAATATTCGTTTCCGGTCTATTTCAAGGTTTGGGATTTACGCATTATGTGGCTCGCGGCCTAAAAATGAAAGGAACATAGAGCTAACGATATCTTAACACTTGCTTATGCAGATTAAATAAATTATCAAATTAAAAAAATTACCGGTGAGGGATTCGACCTACATCATCTACGGATACAATCGTCGATATTCAGATAGACTTAACTGCGCCATGCAGGATCGCTGATATATCTGCAACGCGCGGCTCTGTTTAAGCGAACGGTGTTATTGTTGAAACTTTTTGAATTTTTTGCGACCTTATCTTGTAGTTGTTGGGTTCTATTTTTGTCAAGTGTAACGCCTGCTCTATGTGCAAATTACTACTTTAACCTATTTCCCACTTAACGCAAATATAAACAAAATTTTATTTTTTGAAGGTGCTCACCCTGTATATATTTGTATGAAATTGTACCGGTTTCATGCGAGGTAGATATATAATATGTATGCAAAATATTGTTTTCCTCCCACAAATACTTTTTGAGAGATACTGCCAACAGGCAGACAGACGGACAGGCAGACAGACAGACAGGCGGAATTGAGAACATTTGTTCTTCGTCATCTAGGCACTCTGAAACGTGAAGATCTGAAGAAATCTCGGAAGGTAATTTTTTCGCTATTGCAATACTTCTTCCTTCGTCTTTTAGACGAGAGAAGTAATAAGGTTCAGTTCTATGGGCTAACAAAAAATATCTATGCAGACGAGGACAACGATATGGAAGTGATTGGTCAAGTAGCTGCGGATAAGAACGATGCGAAATGTATCTTCTGTAAAGAACATTTTTCAGAAGATACCAAAGACAAGCTGTCGCCGAAAGTACACTCATATTTATGACTTTAGTAAATAGTTTATGATTTCTTCCTAGGATTTGGTTTTATTTAGAACAATTACTGAGTGTAATTTTACTCTCTGCTAGTGGGTGTAAATATGAAAGTACGACTTGTGTAAAAAACTGCTGGCATTTTCGGGTTTTCAGTTGTTGTTTACATTAAGTGCATATTTATTTTTAATTAATTGCCAAAACCTGTTCGTCTAGACTAAGATGGAGTTTTAGCCGGGGCAGCAACGTGTTGGTGGCCGTGGGACAACAATTTTATTAATAATGCTGCCATGTATCCTTTGATGTTTAATAAATAGGTATATCGATTTTCTATAGATCATGTAACTTGCTCTTATGGAAACTTTCACAGGTAAGAAGTTTTATTTTTACATCCTTCATCTGAAAGGCGAATGAAGTATTGTAATCACGAAAAAATCACATTCCGAGATTTCTTTAGATCTTCACGTTTCAAGGTCCCTAGATGACGAAAAGAAGTTTTCTTAATTCCTTCTGTCTGTCCGTCTGTTGGTAGTATAGCTCAAAAACTATTTGTGTGAGAGAGACGATATTTTGCATACATATTATATATCTACCTCTCATGAAACCGGTACAATTTCATACAAATATATAAAGGCTGAGCACCTTAAAAAATTAATTTTGTTTACGTTTGGGTTAATTTTGAAATAGAAGGAAGTAATAACTTTCACATTTGCCGAAAATAAGACTCAACCGATACAGGATAATGTCACAAAAGAGTAAAAACGTTTCAACAATAAGCCCGTTCTTATCAAGAGAGGAGCGCCGCACTTATTTATATGAGGCTTGATGGCGCAGTTGGAATTTCACTGCAGTTACATCCGCTGCGGAGATGCGGTTATGATCGCTATGCAGGTGCGGCGGGTCCAAACCCCAGCGAGATACATTTTTTTAAATTTTCAAATTGATCTAATTCGGGCGAGGAAAGTTCTGGGTATAGCCGTTTACAGATTTTTTAAAATGTATTTTATTTATTAGAAACGTGAACATATTTTTACTCCTAACTTAATTTGATTTTTAAAATTGTCTAGTGTCACAATGTCGACGAGGGAAGTTCTGGGTAAAGCCTTTTACAGCTTTTTTATATTATAAATAAAAATATTAGGTTTAATAGTTGAAGTTCAGCTGTCTACACAATGACAGCTAAGCAGAGTTATTTCAAATCTGCCATTCTTTCTGGGGAATCCCATATCACCGTATCAAAAATACAATAGTCCCTACTGCATCTTGCAATGCTATATTTAAACGATGGTTACTAAATTAGACGTATGGAGGCAGTGGTTGTAATTCCAACAACCTAGCTTATACAATACACCTCGATAAGCCCCAGACATATTGGCACCTCCGTCGTAGTGTTGTTCCCGTAAATTACTTAAAGCTAGATTAAATCGGCTCGACCTATACAAAATTATATTTTTAAGACCTCCCAGTAGTTGCACAGGTATATAAACCTCTCCAAATACTGTTCTTATACAAATATATACTTGTTCTGGGTTGCTAATGTCAGAAGTTAAACTAAATTCGGCGTTCCTAATCGTAGATAACACTTTACGCAGAACACTGATCCATTTGTTCCATCATCTCATTTTGTATTTGTACTGATAAAAAACTGTACCTTAGTTGCATAAAGGTGAGCAATTCTGGGTAGTCCCTGCTTCGTAATTTAAGAAGTTCCTGGAAATTGCTCTTTAAGTCAGAATGTAATCTGATTGCAATTTCGTGTTTTGCAAGGTATAACAGCAAACCAAAATTTTTTTAAAAGAATTTTGTGTGATATGCTGATCCTGACGTGAAGCTGTATTTAATTGTGAAGTAAGTGACGTTTTTCCAAATTGAGGCAACTTTAGAGTAGCTTCTTTGTGAATACTCCTACTTCCGTGCATTATAAACCTTTTTACGCCTGTTTTCTAGTTACTGAATTGAAATTTTACGAAACTAGTCTAATGCGACTGTGAAAACGTAATCAGATTCAGCTTTAGTACAAGAATGACAAACACATTTTGATATACTGGAACCATAATGAATCCACGGAAATTTTTGAAACAATTCGTCATTAAATTTATGTTCCAGCGTCTAGCGTCAACTGCTCTGATGCACACCCAGCTAGCTACAGGGGCTGTACAATTGCAAAAGAGCTGCAGAAAAGAAGAAATGGTACGGCTAATGCCAAAAAAACAAACATCAACTGAATTAACATCCCTAGCATGATGAAAACCATCCATAATGCAGCCCGTGCAAAATATGTAGAAAACCCTGGATCAAGTAAACGAAAGACTTAACAAGCTAGAAGCCAGAAGTACTGGAACCATACCCAAGGTAAAAGTAAGATAATGGACCGACAAGACTTACGCATCGCCACATGTAATGCCAATGGCATTCTAAACAAAAAAATACGACCTTGAAGTTTTCCTGAACACTCAACACATAAATGTCTGCCTCATTTCTGAGACACACATGACAAACCAATCTTACCTTAAAATAAGAGGATACAAAACATATCACACCATCCACCTGGACAACCAAGCCAGGGGTGGTAGTACAATCATAATAAAAGAAAAGATCAACCACTATGAAGAGTGCCATCTGCAAAGCGATGATATTCAACTAACAGTGGTTGGAATAATGTCTTTAAAACAGAAACTGAAAGTGGGGGCTGCCCATTGCCCGCCAAGACACAATCTTAAAAAAGAAGATTAGTTAACACTCCTGCAACACCTTGGCGAAAGATTCATTGCCGAAGGAGACATTAACTCGAAACATGTAGACTGGGGATCCAGGTTAACTACGACCAAAGGTAGGGAACTTAGAAAAGCAGTACAGAAACTAAACTGCAATTGTCACTCGACAGGCAAGCCAACGTACTGGCCCACTGATCCTGTTAAAATTCCAAATTTACTCGACTTCTTTATCTTTAGAAAAATATCGCCTAACTTCATAGAAATAGAAGAAAATTTTGACATGGATTCTGATCACTCCGCCGTCATTCTGACACTAAGTGAAAGGATAATTAAAAAAGCAGCCAAACCCCCCCTCGTCAACAAAACCACTGGAAAAGCTTCCGTATTGATCTTCAAAGTAACATCAATCTGAACATTAATTTAAGAACAATGAAGCAATTATAACAAGAAGCTGGAAACTTTACTAAGCTGATTCAGGCAGCGGCCTACAACAACACTAACGAAAATACACACATAACCAAAGGAGCAAATTATCTCGCTGAAATGAGAGAACTAGTCTAAGAGAGAAGAAGAGCTAGAAGAAGATAGCAACAACCAAGAGATCCTGCAGACAATGCTATACTTAATAACAAAACTCAGAACCTCAGAAGAGAAATCCATAAACTTATAGAAGAGTCTATAAGTTCATATTTACAAGAATTATCTGCATATGAGGAAACCGATTATTCACTATGCAAGGCAACCAAGAAGATTAAGAGACCCGTAAATTCTGTTCCGCCTCTTAGAAGCAATAATGGACTATGGGCTAGAGACAATAAGCACAAAGCAGACTTGTTTGCCGAACACAATTCAAGATATAAATATCATTGGCAACCCAAAATACGAAAATATAACTCCAGTCACTCCAAAAGAAGCAGCTGAGGAGATAAGAACTAATTTGAACCCAAAGAAAGCAAAAGCATTCGATTTAATTACTGGAGAAATCTTAAAGCATCTGCCTAGAAAAGGTATAGTCATGTTGACCTATCTCTTTAATTCTGCTTACAGAATAAAACATGTTCCTTCTTGCTAGAAAGTAGCAAAAATAATCATATTACCAAAGCCAGGAAAACAACTTAATGACGTAAAATCCTATAGACCGATTTCCCTTCTGCCGATACTCTCAAAACCCTTTGATAAATTACTCCTTAAGAGGCTCCGACCAATAGTAGAAAATAATAACCTAATCTCAGATTATCAATTTGGATTCAGGAAAAAGCACTCGACAATAAATCAAGTACATAGAATAACTGACATCATCAAAGGTGCTCTAGAGGAAAAATAAGTCTGCTCTGCAGTCTTTCTAGACGTTGCTCAAGCCTTCGATAAAGTTTGGAATGAAGGCTTGATATAGTATAAACTAAATAAAATGTTACCAAAACAACATGCTGACATTTTAACATCATACGAGGATTGTTCAATAGAAACACATTTGGATCACGTAAGCACGACTTGGTCATCATAGCACATGTATGAGGTTATTAAAATTGTGTATTGGCATATTATTGAGGTGTATGCCAAATTTCTTTGGAATTGTTTCTTTGTGGCCATTTTTATAGAGCTAGGAAATTGCATTTACTATAGCAAATCCTTCGAAAGATAGTGTGCATACTGGTATTCAATTTTTAGCCGCCGCAGGACGTCAACCACTAGAAATCCACGAAAGAATGAAAACTGCCGGTTGAGCAGTGTAGAAAATTTCGACAAGAAAGAGAGTTGACTAAAGTCTTCGCTCATCCAGGACATGTTCGAGTTGTAACTTCTGATGAAAATGTGAGGCGTTTGAAAACTGCTAACTTTCTGAAATGATGAGCATCAGTACAGAAAGTGTTCGTTCCATTATTCATACTCCTATTATCACCACATTCATTAAAACAAGTACTAAAGGGGCAGCGCTTCATTTCGGACGTGGAAGTGCAGACTGCTAGAAGAAATTTACCAGCAGGGAATCTGTAGATTAATACAACACTGGCACTCATACCTTAATATTAAGAGAGATTTCTTTAAATTGAGTTACTAGATATTATGCTCCAAACGTGTTTCTATTGAACAATTCTCGTATACCGGGTGGCAATGAGACCAGGGCCATGCTTCTATATTCTTTATTTATGAATAAATTTTTATAAAATTTTATACGAAGATACTACACATACTTTCTGATCGACCGATAGATATAGTTAAAATAGTCCATTTCCGGTTTCACCGCTTTGATTTTTTAAATGGATCACCCTGTATATTTTATGTTTTTTGGAATCTACGAGTCATATTATATACAACAGTCTTGTAAAATTTTAATTTTTTAAACAAAAATTTTTTTTTCTAATTTTATTTTTTACCCTATACGGCCGTAACTGGAAGAAATCTGTTCCAAGTGACTCTAGCAACTCATAATAATAGCTATTTTATCAACTTAATGACGTAAAATCCTATAGACCGATTTCCCTTCTGCCGATACTCTCAAAACCCTTTGAGAAATTACTCCTTTTATAACAAACCTTTATTAAAATAATAAAATTTTCCAAACACGTTTTTTAAGAAAAATTCATTTTTTAAATGGCACCTACTAAGGGCCACCTTCCAATTAAATAGAAAATGTAATTACCAATCAAAAGATATGCATCATGCTCTACTTTAACTTTATTTAAAACTGAAAAATAATTAATTAAAAGTTAGTGTCATTTCCGGTGAAACCGGAACTCGGCCATTTTAATTACATTTGCGTATCAATCCGAAATTATTATTAGTATCCTTGTATCAAATTTAATCCAAATTCATTCATAAATAGAAGAGATAGAGGCATGGCTCTGGTCTCATTGTCACCCGGTATATCTGACAGATTGTTTAGAGTCAAACAGGAAGATGAATATTCTAATCTAAAAGAGATAAAAGCGGGTGTGCCACAAGGCAGTGTTCTCGGACCTGAGCTAAAAGTTGCAGTTATTGCCACATTTGCTGATGCCACTGCTCTTATTATTGCAGTAGATCAAGACCAAGAAAGCTCTGTTAGAAAAGTACAGGCAGCAAGCAATGCAATAGTAGACTGGACTAGGCAATGGAAGATTGGGTTCAACGAACTTAAATCTACACATAGGAAACACGAGGTAAGAAATTTATAGGTTAGGTTATGTAGCGTAAGCATCGAAGACGCTTTCACACTATGCTAAAATGTACGGCTCTTTTGCTTGGGTGCTTGGCAGCATTCAACGACGAGATATGACTATCAAAGAAATTTGACTTCCGTTTGAATCTGGCTGCGTAATTTTAAAAAACACAAGAAATAGGCATAATAAATAATTGTTTTCTGTGTTAATATCGCTATTAAAAGTTAAGGGAAGTTTGTTTACAAAAACCCGAAAATAGAAATTGGCGAATGCAACCGTGGTACTTTTAGTTGTGTAAACACGGCTTTTAGTTTTCTGCATTATTATAAGTGATTTTTACATTTGTATTTAGAATGAGAGCTAAAAATAATGTGTGATGGTATACTCAAATCGACATTTTAGCCGGTATCTTTCAAATATAAAATATGATAGTAGACCATGGTGAAAAATCATTAAGAACTGACTGGGGAATTGATCGTTGCCATAAAAAATGCACTGCAACTAAATTATCGTGTCAATCATCGTGTGTTAAAAGCCCGTTTGCTTTTGAATAGAATGGTGTGAGTTGCATTCCATAATTATAAACTACAATGAAGCACTTTATAGTGATATACTACACAGCCTTATTATTTAAATTTAAAGTAATAAATTTAATATTAATACAGCCATTAGAGCTGACACCTCTGTAGTTAGTAGGATTAAGGAAAAAGATTGATGGAAAAATAAGTGTTGGCATCAGCAATTTTTTAAATTAATAAATTTGATTTTGCTATTACATTGGGAAGTTTAGTATTAATAAGGTACATTTCTTGGTAAACGCGTTGCCTGTATTAGCTTGACACTTAAAGCTCACGTATTCCTTTTGCACTTCCTCATCTCTAACAATCTTGCACAAAATTTGTTTTACTATTTATGTACTTTGTAGCAATGGCTATTGTGTAGTGATACATATTTTGTTTCATAGTTTGGCAATCCTTCAATACCAGACTGCCTAAATAAACATCTTAAAACATCAAAGGTATAAGCAGTTTCAAAAACTTTAGTGGGTGTATAAAGGTTCTATTCACAATTCATCAATGCTTCCTGTTAACTTAATGCTACAGCTTATAGTTATAATATGGTATTTAAGCAATAATATATTACTGCAACTGTAGTGTAAGCTACGCTAGCTTAAAACATCTTAGATAATGTAATAAATGGTTGATTAGCATTGCCGAATCTAACGAGGAAAGTTTTATTTATTAGGTTTATTACTTTTTAAGATGTATAATTACATAATAAAGTAAGTAAATACGTAAACGAAAATAATTATTACCCCCATCAATTCGAAGCTACTAATTCTTTTTTTTTGCTTTAACAGGTAGCGATCGACTTTTAAGCCACGGCGCCAATATTAGACTTTCTCAGTGGGATACAAGCAGCAATTTTGTTCTACCTTTGCCGGGCTAACTGTTAATGGAAAATCAATATTGGAATTTTAATTTAGAGAGCATTGTTTTTCAGAATAGATAATTTCATAGATAATTTGGTAGGTATCTGTCTATAAACCGTACCTACTTTACTAATTTAGAATTGATAACGTACCACGTTTTGTTTCCTAACACTTATATTCACTAGAAGCATCAACAGCAACATTATAAACATTGATATCTCTTTAAATATTGTTATTCTAGTTAAATATGGATACTAGATAATCATTTTCATATTTCATTTAATACAGAATATTGACCTATGATCAACTGATACTGCTGCCGTTTTTGTAGGTTAAATTTGATCTGCAAGGAGGAATGGGGAGATGATGGATAGTCAAACTCAATTTCACAAAACAGACACCTACCCTAAACCAATCTGTTGAGATCAATAAAGGTATCTCATTAATATCTCACTAGTAGAATGGCTACTATCTGAGTTCTTGAAGTAGGTAATGTGCGGCACTGGCTTACCTGAAACAAAACATTAAATTAATGTAGGTACCTAGATATACTACACAATATTGGGTTTATAAGAGCATAATCTCTAAAACTCTTATTTGGAGGGTTTAATTACTCATGACGTTTGTTATATACACAATTAGACGTTAGATTAAAGAAACCGCGTATATTTAACTTAACGAGGATAAATGTGTGTTCGCCCTTTCATGCCGATTTAGATAAAAGTTGTCTATCGATTTTTAAGGATGAAATCAAGTAACTGGTTGTCACTTATCAAGAAATTTACTGCTAGTTAGTTAACTTGAAGCTCCAGTAAAACAAATTGCCGACATATTTGTATCAAGCTCCATTTTATATATCTTATTTATTGTATCATATTTAGTGTCTATTGCCTAATGAGAAATTAACTGAGTCGTGATTACTAAAAAAATGTACATTTGTAACAGCAATAACAATAAAAATAAATACATGTATATACCGGGTGTCCGTTCTCAAAGTCCAACATAGGCGATTAACATTGTATTGAACGTTTTTGCCGATTCCTGCTCGCCAATTCAACTTACAGGCAAGGTAATGGTATCAATGGAAAGATAAAATTATTACGCATCAAATGATACCAATAATAATATTCAAGATGCGGTTTTTATTTTAAAATATTAATTTAAAACTTGAGAACTTTTAAATATCCTATACCTTGCTTCTCAAGTTCGATGGCTTTTGTCAAAAAAATTGGTAATTAGTTGGCGTAAATCAGGTATTTTCTATCAACGTCTGTTAAAATTATCTACAGAAAAATGAATTATTTCAATGAAGAACGAGTGAATGCACTAATGTTAATTCCCTATGTTCGACTTTGAGAATGGACACCCGGTATAGTGTTCAACCAGAAGGCGAGATTCAGATAAGGCCAAACCCTTATCTGTTCTACCATCTAAACCTTGACATAAAATGAAAAACGAAATTATATTATATGCCTAATGCTAAGATGAAAAAAAAGATGAATATTATTAAATATTATTAAATGGGCTTCAAATGAAAAATTTACTCTAACCTAATATCTATTTATTTTCAATACAAACATATGACTAGTAATAAAAATATAGTAAAATATAATATATATTTAACTCACATTATCGGGAGTGTTTACAGACCAGAACTACTTTATTATTAATTTTTAATATAAAATTTGAAGGAGGTTATATTTTAAATTGATCTCTGCTTTAAAGCCAATTGATCATGAATATTAATATAATATTTAAATTTTGCAAGGCTGTAACGTTTAAATGGACAAGGTATTTTATTATACTCGGAATATATTTGATAAGAAAATGATCCTTCAAAAATAGCAGTTGAATGAAGTGGAAGTCAAAGAAATGCACGAAATCTAGTAGTCAGGTTATGTATATCTGTTCTGTACGTTACTTTATTATATAAACAAGGAGGGGTTTTGAAAAGTAGAATTTTATGATAAAGACATAAACACTGCAAAATGCGTCTATTCTTCATGGACAACCATTCAGCATCCAATAATTTATGTGAAATATGTTCATATTCTTTTATTCCATAAATGTATTTCAGACAAGCGTTTTCTACTTATTGAATTCTATTTTATGTCGTCTTGTCAATACAAGAATGATAAATATGTGCACAATAATTAAATTGCGAAAGTACAAAAGTGTCACAGAGTTTCTTTTTAATATCTGAATTTAAATAGGATCTATGTTGGAAAAGTTGTTTGAGGTGTATATATGCCTGTGTAATATATTTCGCTATTTGGACTTTATATCTAAACGTATTATCTAAAATTGAACCCAAACTCTTAACTTCTCCAACAATAGGAATTTCTATATTATTAACAGAAAGATGCAAAGTGTCTGATATGTTCTGGCAGACACTCTTTTTCCCAAGAATTAATGCATCGTCTTGCTCTCTACCTTTTTGCAAGTAACGCTCAACGCTTACCTTTCGTTTATCGCGTATCAATTCATCCTAATTGCTGGTAGAAAATATTTGATCAGCGGCTGTTCACTCCTTTTCATCCCGGCGACGCAGCCCTGAAAGGTCTGAGCCCCATCTGCAAGTCCGAAAATCTCGCTCAACTTTAGCGGCCAGTGATCCAGTAGCTAAGATTTTGCTCGAGGCCTGGGATCTGGCGACGATTGAGATCACTGTACCTACATAAGTTCTAAATGTTTATTTTAAAGTCAAGTAAGCTATTTCAGAGATTATGAAACCAGATTCAAAATCTTAGAGCTTTCATTTCCCATCGCCGTGGAGGGTTTCTATGTTGTAGCCTCCAAGTCCGTTACTGGCATTCAACATATCATGGTGGCGCCCTAAAATAACAGAAATTTATCCCCATACCTTCCAAGGTACAGCTGCGGAAATATAAAGCGGGACACTAAAATTTGCCTAAGTTGAATTGTTTGAATGAATTCATTGTTGGTGCTATCCCAAGTTGCTTATATTGCATCAACAAGTTCTTTTTGGTTCATTGGTATGTGGTAGATAGGATTTCATGAACAATTAGGAAGGCAAAATTGCAATATTCAAATTGAGAAAAATTGTCTTACATGACTTGTCCCGGTTTATGTTTCCGCGACTGTACAATTATTTGGACAACAGCGAACCACTTCCCGTTTTTCAGTCTAGTCCCATCCCATCGAGCTACTGAGCAAGCTTTAAGCTTGTTACATGTCGAAAACGGGGATTTACGGGTAACAATATTCTAATTTCTTTTGGGATTGCTCATTTCAATTGTTGACTTGTTTTTAGTTAAAACTTTAATCGTATTTTTATATTAAATTATTCCCAATCTGTTCTTCTGATGATCATCGACTACCCTTGCTGTTTGTTGCTAACAGTTTTTTCCTAACGCTAGTATTATAAGAGACTGTCGTCTTCAATGCTGTTATAGATTCCTAATAGATGTACGATATATTAAAATCTCTTCGAATTATAAAGTGTTCCTGGAAACCTGAATTACTTTACAATTTGCAATATAATTTTGGTGAGCAAACCATCACAGTAAAATTCTTGGATTAACTTAAAATGTTTACAACTCTTACTTGAATGTGGCTTCTTTCACACCTGGCCATTTCTTTAAATTAAGGCTGCCGTTACTCCTGTCGTGCTATCCAGATTAATGTGTAGTAAATGTTGTATCCTTTTATTTGTAAGTACTTCTCTCTAGTAAAATGTGTTTCTAAAATCTAAAATTATTGTTACACAGAAATGTGGTAAATTCTTGAAAATATTATAGTAGCCCATTGGTATCCCACAATATTATTTCAATACACGATAGATTTTCTTCTATTCTTGTTGTTTAGCTGGGGCATATGTTTTTCATTGTTAATCGATTGGCATGAGTTCGAAGTGTCCTGGCGTACTGCAGCCTTGAGATAATTTGAGACATTTTTTCGGCCAGTCCAATAGTATT
Organism: Agriotes lineatus; assembly: GCA_940337035.1. Taxonomy (NCBI): domain Eukaryota; kingdom Metazoa; phylum Arthropoda; class Insecta; order Coleoptera; family Elateridae; genus Agriotes; species Agriotes lineatus. Next base: position 14,788 of record CALNHX010012655.1, read on the forward strand.
TGTTGGCTATACCTGCCTTCCAGTCATGTGGGTAGGCAATACATTTTCCATCCTATTCTCACCACTCTCGCACTCACAACAATGAATTTCTGAACCGTCCAAGGTTGACACACGCCCAAGGAAATTTATTTGGAAGTTTTAGCACACCTACGTTCAGTTAAGTTAAAGTTATTATGCAATTATGCTGTATCAGATTATGAACGTTTAAAGATTTCGAATCCTATCGAATTATGCGTCACTTAAATATATAACATTTAACGTTCAAGTTGCCTTTAAAATTGGAACGAACTTGAGAAATGGCTTTGCCCTCGACGGATAATACTTTTAGGTTTTGTTTCTTATAATTGTGTATATTGAATGCATCTTCCAAGTATTTTCAGGCCAATTGATGCCATTCAAAATTGTAAGTGGTGAATTGCCTTGTTATCGTATAACCAGCCTGACGTCACCGGTAAAGGTATTTAAACAAACACTAAATCTACTGGACTTAGGGTCTCACACTTAGTGAGAACGGGAAATGGCGATCCCAAGGCACCCGAGCTAGATCTCACTGCTTTTCCTGTGACTTTCAGTCAGATTTCTTCTCTTTCGACTTCCTATCTACTAGTCTCTCTTGACTGAACTCTTGACTTTTTTCAACCTCTCGGCTATTAGAATTTTCGAGGGCCGAGCGGTTTTCACTCCGCACAATTATTTCTCCCTGTCGAAACGGTTCCAGTGGTGGAAGAGGTAACTGAAATAGAACCCAACAGCATATGGAAGCGGAGAAGATTAAATACAGCGTGCTGCCTTGCATTATAGATATCGGTACATTAAAGTCTAAGGGAAGAACACCCTGAAAATAAATTACCTGGTCCTCCTGGTAGGGGGTTGTAGCAATGGGCCAACACCCCAGTCTACGTAAAAAAATAATATGTTAAAAATCCTGATCAGATACAGCCGGACGGAACAATTCGGTAACCACTACGCAAACGAAAAAGGACATTGATTATGAGTACATGGAATATCCGAGGTATAGCCACGAAACAAACTGAGGTCATAAAAGAAAAAAAATAGATGTAGTAGTCTTGACGAAGACAACAAAGAAAGGACAAGGCAGCGAAATATTACAAGACTACATGCACTTCTATAGTGGAGTCAATAAAGATCAAAGAGCCAAAGCTGGCGTTTCAATATTAATTAGCAAATGACTAATTTTCATCGTGAAGAGTTGGGAACATATAGATGAACGAATCATAAAGATGGATATTAATTACAAGGGATAAAACTTGTTACTGCTGGGGGTTTATTCACCGTCCGACGACGAAAATAACAATGTTAAGGATAATTTCTACAAAAAAATAACTAAAGTGATAGATGGAATAAGCCATAGAAAAGAAATTATGATTTTGGGAGACTTAAATGCTAGAATTGGAAAACAAAAAAATGACAAAGCAGCCGTGGAACTCCCATCCAAGTTCTGACCAGAAAGAGCGTTGCTTAACTCTACTGATCGAACGTGGACGCTTGTTCAAGCTACACCACCCGGGACCCTTATATCAAGAATGGTTACAGAAAAAAGATGTTGACTCCAGAACTAAGTATAGAGAAATGTGTCGACGAGTTAAGCAGCAGGTAATAACAGCAAAAAACACTAGCTGGCAGAAGAAATGCGAGGAAATAGATACTTATGTAGGTGCAACCCGATCGCGAGAAGCCTGGAGAACAATACGGAATATGAGAACAGACAGAAAAGAATACTCCAAATTGCAGATGATAAGTTTACAAAATTGGTTCAACATTATGAAAAATTGCTGAGAGAAGATAGACCTCAATTTATAATAAGTAAAAACATTCAAGATTGCGATGACTTAAATGAGTCGGCAGAAGAAGAAAAAAAGAGTACAAAATGGCCTTATAACGTATCAAGAATGGTCGAGCAGCGGGACCAGCAGAAGTACCAATAGAATTAATAAAAAATGGACCAGAGATTTTGTTTGAAATGCTTGCATATGTATTTAATAAATTTTTACAAGGAAACGATCTACCACAAGAATGGCAAACCGCATATGTTAGCAATCTGTACAAGAAAGGAAATCGTATGAATTGTGACAACTATAGAGGGATTAGTGTGACGAACTCTCTTAGTAGGCTATATGGAAGAATAATAAAAAATAAGATAGAAAGAAACCTAGTAGAAGACGAGGAACAATGTGAATTCCGACAAGGGCATTCTTGTACAGATGTTTTTTGCCTAACGCAAGTAATTGAAAAAAGATTAACGTATAACTTAGAAACGCATGTGGTATTTGTGGATTTACGGAAAGCCTATTATACTGTACCCCTAGTCAAACTCTGGGAAATCATGAAAAAGAAAGGAATTAAAAATACATTGCTCCATGCTGTTAAACGTTTATATAGTAATATGACCAGCTGTGTGAAAGTAGGTCAGGTCATTTCAAATAAAATCATGGTTACAAAGGGCCTCCGCCAAGGATGTTGTATAGCACCCACTTTATTTAAGATATATTTAAGTAAAGCTTTACAAAATTGGAATAAAAAATGTAAGAACATGGGCATAGATCTTGGAGATAGTAAAATACACTCGATGTTTTTTGCTGATGACCAAGTAGTATGAGCTGAAGATCGCGATGATATACATTACATGCTGAGAAAGTTACAGGACGAATATCAGACATGGGGTTTAGAGATCAATTTTGATAAAACTGAATATCTCGTTATTGGAGGTCATGCCTCCGATTTACATCTTGAAAACCAAACCATAAAAACCACGAACCAATATAAATATCTTGGTGTACAGATAGGTAACGACGTAAACAATAAAACCGAAATCTCCAGTAGAATTGGTCAAGCTCGAACCGCAATGAGAAAAATTAACCCTCTATTATGGAGTAAGAACATAACAAACGGAACTAAAATTTAAATTTACAAGACAATAATAGAGAGTATAACCCTATATGGGGCCGAACTATGGGTCATTAACCAGAGTGATGAAAATAAAATAGAAGCTCTAGAAATGGACTACTGGAGGAGGTGCTGCGGCCTTACTAGACTTGACCGAATGCGCAATGTAGCCATTAAAGAAAGAATGGGCAAAGCGGAGAGGTTAAAATAATATGGCTATTTAAGAAAGATGACAGATGACCGATAACCAAAACAAGTGTGGGAATGGCAACCACGTGTGAGAAGGAAAAGAGGCCGGTCCAGGAAAAGCTGGAAAGCTGGAGTTCAGGAAGCTATGGAAAGCAGAGGACTCCACGACTGGCTCGACAGAAAGAAATTGAGATTAGGATGCGATAAACGGTTGTAAAACTGTATTAAACTCGTAATTAATACAGGGTGACTTTTTTTGAATGTTTAGCATGGGAATCTCGGAAAGTATTGGAGATAGAAGGACGGTTAAATGGGGAAAGAATTGCAGTTTTACGAGCTCAATTTAAGTGGTTTTTTGTTTTTTGAAAAAAATGCAAGGCTAACTAGATATTTCGCAAAACTGATTTTTTTCTAATTTCGGTAGGTGCCTATAGCTCTGTTATTATTGACTTTAGTAAAAATGGATGAAGGAAAAAGTTGTAGATAATTATGTGCTTAATAACACAGTCTAACCAAATTTTTTAATTAAGCTATAATTTAGAGTTATGACACAAACTTGTGTTTTTTCTAATGGAAACTATAGTCGACCACTTTATAAAAAAGGCCATTTTTCAACGATTCTAACGATATACCACTTGATATAGTTAGCTTTATAAATACATAAATTATGGCTATTTTTCTCTTTTTGTTTTCAAACGGTTCAAGTATTAGGCTATGGGAACAATTGATAGATTTACATCGCGTTTAATAATAAAATTCAAGTTAGTTATTAACAATTTTCTTTTAATTTCGAAATTATAAACAATTATTTTAGTGTGAAATATTTATTCCGTTGGAGTTACAATCTTAAATAAAAATAATTTCTGAAAAATTAATAAACAGAGAATAACAAACGATAAATTAAGAAACAATAAAGGAAATTGAAATATAAATAAAGTAGTACCAAAACAACGTAATTAAAGTAAGTAAAGTATTTAAGACTAAAGATGTTCAAAAGCTCCACCATTATGATTAATGCACAAGTTATACCTTTTTAAAACCGAATTTGTTGCTTTTCTAACGAAACGTCTATCAATATTAGGAAAAGCTTTTAGTACAGCTTCTCTAAGGTCATCTGTTGTGTCGTACGACTTTTGATACACCCTATTTTTTACCATTCCCCATAAATAAAAATCTAAAATAGATAGATCGGGGGATCGAGGTGGCCATGTAACCGGCGCGTTTCTTCCTATTCATGAGTTCGGGAATGTTTCATTTAAATGATTTCGCACCGTTAGCTGATGGTGGTGCCCCATCGTGTTGAAACCATTCGAGCATACCACGTGTCTGTAAGGGTAATTCATATTATCAAAATCGTTCTGCAAAAAGTGAAGATAACGATCACCAGTTAATGTATCGTAAAAAATGTACGGACCAAGAATTGTTGAACCAATGACGCTGCACCAAACATTAAATCCAAACTTAATTTGGGGTCTCCTCTGTTCAACATGATCTTGCATACATAGATGTTGATTATGTCTATTAAACATGCCGCAGTTCGTAAATCGTGTTTCATCCCTCCACAAATATTTAAATGTAAACTGAGGCTTCACACATGTTACTAAAATTAGTACAGTATTCAATACGCTTATTGTAATCATCAGCGTGTAGTGTTTGTGCAACTGATAATTTATAGGGATGAAACCTATGTACTCTTACAACAGTACGTTGTGACGTGCCTTCTTCCGTTTCAATTTCTCGGGTTGAATTCGATGGATTTTGCATTACACGTGCCAATACCTCTGCCTCTTCATTAATGCCTCTTGAAGTTTTATTTACTAACATAGGTGAACGTCAATTTGTTACAAGCAAATCGGTACTTAACACAAATAAACGTAACAATGGTTTGCTCCAGTTAGCCTTCAGTCGAGACAAGGGCGGTTTGAGGTACCTGAAATGGGTTTGTTTGCTAATTCGATATAGAGGTAAGTCGAGAATTAATTTTAACCTTACAGAAACGTCAACGGAGTCACAGCAAAAATATGGAATTGCACCTAGGTTACTTGCCTTTGCTTTCAGCTAATAATTTCACTCTAAAACACGTTCTGCACGTCTGCCTTACAACAGAATACAACAAAAACACCCAACAATACTTAATTACTATAATAAACATACTAAGTTCTAAGAAATTCTGAAGCAGTAATATTAAGACTAATTTCAACTAATTATTTCCCTGTCTAACCCCACGAGAATAGAAACTACAAAAATATTGATTCCAAATACACAACCGATAGCCAAAATGTATTCCAAATTTCCTGAAGAGGTTATCTCTACAGCTCTATGCTCCTAGGTAGGTATTGGCTGATTCTACAACCGGCCTCCGATCTCCCATCTCTTGCCGCTCTTTCTCCATTTTTAGTTCCGAACTACCCCAATTCGTCCTTTACACAATCCACCCATCTTTTCCTTCCTGTGATAGTTCTCTTTCAATATTTTCTTGGAAAATTCTTTTAACTGCTCTGCCGCCCTCCATTCTCCGTGGATGTCCTGCCTACCTGATTAAAAGCGATATCTCGGGAACCAACGATAGGCGAAACAATAAAATATTGCAACCCCAATTGTTAATATTCATAGCACAACTAAATTCGAATAAAGTTCAGTTGCCCGCGGCCGGTCATGTTATACTTGCAAAGTATCACAGACACGAATTACAACAGCGTTACCACCTGCGTCAATCTTCATCCCGACACAAAGAACCACCTCCGACTAAACTTCGATAAATCACCAAGCCGTCTCTCGCTGTAGCTTGGGGATTCGATAGCATTACATGTTTCCTAGAATGGTAAGATCCGCCTAAAGATCGAAAAGCCAAATTTGTAACTCACCAGCTTCGTTAATCTTGTATTGCGGGATATAGCGGCAGAAAGAAAAATCCCCGATGCACTATCAGCGAAATAGCACACATTCTGTCTGCGTGAAGTCCCTTTTGCTGAATTAGCGGTCTGCATCGCCAGGTGCTACATTCCTGCAATAAACTGCCGTCATGCTTTTAAATCTGGCATAAACAAGTGAACAAGACCGGGCTAGGCCTGGGAAATCGACGAATAACCTAATTATAACATAAAACTTTACGAAATAAAAATTAACCCAGCTCTACTAAAAATTATAAAATAAACAATAACTTTCCGATTTTATATAGGTTGTTTCGGTACGTTTTCAAATACCTTGTTATTGCAAATTATTGCCACATGTAAAACAAATGTGGTTACTCATTTGGTTACTATTAATGCCCAGTGGAGGTATTTTGAATCATTTGTTCGATTTTATAAATTGAGTTTTAATTATCACTTTATAGGTCTAATTGCATGATTTTTGCAATTGTTGGAAGGAAAATGCTAGAAGTTCTAAAGCAGAAACGTTATAAATGTGTACAGTTAATAGGACATACTTACATTAAATTCTAAATAAAATGTAGAGCGTTTCTATAAAAGAATTCCGAGAATTAAGACTAAAATTTACAGAAGATAAAATAGTTTGTCTTTGCGGGGTGTTTATGATTCTCCACTCAAATATTTTGTTGCTAGTGGTGTACATGTGTTTATTTGTATTTGCAATAGCTGTGTGTCAGTTCTTATTAAAATGTTGACAATTCAACAAAAAACGCAATGCCTTTTTGGGTACGCTAAGTATGATTCGGTAATTAGGGTAAAATGAGAATGTCAGCTCTTATATCGCACCAATACCCTCGACCATAAATCAATCAAGCGTTGTAATAAATAATTTAAAGACACTGGTAGCCTAGAAAAGCGTAAATTAACGAGATGGCTACGGATTTTTGAGCAAAATGTTGAAAGTAGTTTACAGTTGTATCTACGCAGTCCTAAGATGATAAAATAGCTCGTTTTGAATTTGGGAGTATGATGTATGACAAAATAGAAGAAGAAAACATTTTTTTTTAAATTGCAGAAGTGAATGTGTGGTATGCTGAAATAACTACAATAACAAGTGCTATAGGTTTAGATATGTTGGAGAATTAACTGATTCTTCATGTTGCCAACCATCATGGCATCATATTCTAGCTAGACAGAACACCTCCGCATTTCGAAATAATTGTACGACAAACTCCAGACATCCATTTTATGGAAAGGTGGATAGGAAGTGGATGGCCGCTTTGTTGCTCTAAATGCTTTTGTATGGGCACATGTCAAGGACTGCGTCTACCCTTCCAAACCTGTTTTGCTAGAGCATCGTGTTAGAATAGTTTGGAAATTCTCGCTCCCTTAGCTTTTGAATGCACGCATCAGAAGTAACCCTATAATTAGTCTAGTCAAGCTGCATGTAAGGTGTACAGATGTAATCGAATGCTAACGTACGTTGGGGAGTGTTATATTCGTCCGTAAGCATAGCCACTTGGAAAGCCCTACCGTGCATATTATGCAAACATTTAAAATTCAAAATACCGTTTCGCTTTTGAGTTTAGTTGAATTTTACCTCGACCGATGATCGAACACATTCCAGAGAACATTCTATATCGGATTCCGCTACGTACTATAGCGTCTAGCAGTATCGATACCCTGTACATAAATTTATCGTTTCACAACCCTCCGGCATCCCTGGAAAAGCTTTCCGTTCAACGCTTGGTGGGTTTATGGTGAATACTTGTAGATATGCCCGAACGTCTGCTGTCCATTGTCTGAGGCAAGTTTTAGAAAGCTGATAGTTTTGCTCCCGTCTTAGAATTACGGACCCGCCTCCATTTCTAGACATTGGCGGCATCTGCGCTATCGCCTGGTCAATTTCCCGCTCGGCTCCGGTGATGTACCGTCTGTATTCCCGCATCATTTAATTGTCTGTATCTGGCTAAGTCATTTATGGTTTAATATTTTTTTCCATGTGATAATTATTATTAATTTTGAATATGTTATAATGTGCTAAAATAAGATCTTATACTGGCAAATTATCGTCAATTTGGCATGTGCTTTAGCAAATATACTTGTACATCTGAAATAAGTTTTGGGGCATATCCCTTTTGTAGTACAGTAATGCCTGCAGCGCTCTGCACCAGCATATGACTATTGCTGTGACATGTGAAATTCTTCCACTGGGTTTGTCGAAAAACTTTGCTGATAACGCGCAGTTAAAACTACTTAAAAATTGTTTGAAAGCCCTTATTGTGCTCTCAGCTACAAGCCTGACTTGCTCAAATCTAATATTATGAATGTTATCTTAGTAGGGTTCTTTGAAGATCTCTATATTATTTTCATTTATAACACGTAGTACAGTTCCGCGTGCTTTGCAGCTAGGTAAGCATTTCCAAAGCTGCAGATAAGGTCCAAATCCTAGAATTGAGCACCATATACGTGTCCCGCGGCACGAACGTTTATTAGTGAAAGTTACATCACTGGCTTCAACAGTAAGTGCCACCTTAAATCATAAGAAAACGCATTTTCCTCCATACCGACTGATTTGGCTTTCGAAAGCAAACGGATGTTTTTCAACTTTAAGAGCGTGTTCGTCCCACGAATTAGCCGTGTCAACCTTTTAAGCCTTTTGCAGGTAGTAAACGGCGTTTAACCTCTAACAATCTAAGTGTTAAAATCAGAAAAGATATAGCATCAACT
>CALNHX010012656.1:0-23478 GCA_940337035.1 Agriotes lineatus
AATCTACCTGCGCCTTATCAGAAAAGCTAGCCGATGGACCAGACAAAATAATTTACAGAGAAAAATATTATTGATATACTTTGAACAGAGCGCTGTAGGCGTTACCCGCACCAAAACCGGGGAACTATTTCAAAACGGCAAGCTACAACCACATACAGAAAATGAGCTGTAATTTACACATGCAAAATTCTTATTCTGGGTACATAAAGCACATTTCAAATTGACGGTAAATCACACATACCAAAATTGAGAAAAATTTAGGGGCACAAAATGTTATTTTAGCACATTATAACATTCTTAAAATTAACATTGAATAACACATGCAATATCAGATAAGAAACCATAAATTAATTAGCTGGGTGCAACGAATTAAATGGCGAGGGAATGCGGGCGGTTCACTACCTGGGGTCAGCCGGAAATTTGGGAGACGATGCTTTGGATGCCGCCAAAGTTAAGCGGGTATTGCTGGCTCGTAGATTCAATGAGCTCGTGGCACGAAAAAAAGCAAATACGGTAGCTCAGAGGGCTATCGGCGCCAATGCTACACCTTATGTAGGGGTATGTTTTCAGAACTTTGTTTGAATAATGGATAATGGATGTTCAAAGGTTAACAGCATTTAGCGTGAATTCATATGCGATGGCTGGAGAGTTTTCTTCGAGGATTCGTCGATGTGTTGGGATGGCTCCGATTAAAGACGTCGATAATGATAATGGTTCCCTTAAATTCGATCAGAAATTGATATGAAATCTCAGCGTAACTTCAAACTGCTATGGGATACAGAATTTTAACTTAGTAGTTTTCAATTTTGAACAGTTGGGTAGATCCGAAAATCGTCATAACATTGCAAAGCGGCATCAGGAATATAAAAATCTCTGGCTTGGCTGTCGCTGGGCAACTCCTAAAATTAACGGCTGTGATCAACTACGTCAACTGAAACTGAACTTTCTTGACGAGCGCTGACTTTAGCGTCTGGGCTCAACCAAGCTAATATACTAACCTCTTCTTTCTTTCGTTGGCGTTAAATGAAGTGCGTTATTCAACTATCCTAAGAATGTCACTCCAAATTGATAAGTCACCTTTTAAGATGATTTATCGTTTATTATTAGCGGAATATGAGTGTTACGACAAAGATTAGACAATACCTCTTTAACTATAAGACGGATAACATTTAAAAAATCCAGAAAGATGTTTATTACTTCCTTTGCTACTGTTAATATTAATTATTATTAACCATGTTTCCCTAGTAACCATAACTAAAACTGTAAGGGAAGCAAGCAAAAAGAGAGGAATTGGCCCTCGATTCTGCAATTTAGCCGTAAATGTCTGTCATTTTTATGACTGTTACGATTTAGGCAGAAAAATAAACGTGAGTGATTAGGCCATTCATTTTTAAAAACAGGGGTAAGCTAGATGTGCTGTGTACTAAGAAGCTTCCGAATTACAACTAATTCAAAAATATTGCTAAGTATACACACTTTTTTGCCTAGAATCAATCTTTACATCCAAAATAGTAGTAGAATTGACCATAACTGTGCACTTGCTATTGTAACTGATAAAATCGTTTTCCCTCATTAATTTCTCAGTATCCAAGCAAATAGACTGACTGGAGTACACCTGTTTTCAAAAAAGCATGTGACAGTTACTCAAATTTTGTTTTTCTGTGTAAATTGTAACATATAAAAAACTATCTTTTTCTGTTCAACTTTATATCGCAAAGTTTATAAAAATGGAAAAGAAGAATACTATATCAAAAATGGTATGTTGAGGTGGCTAAGTCTTTTGCAGTTATATATTCGTTATAGCATTTTTCCATCATTTTTAACGTTCTCCATATTGTTTCTTATTCTTATTTTATCATTTCGTATTTAACTACAATAGCCCTTAAATACTTCATTTCTTCCGTTGTAAACCTCTACGATTTACTACCATTTGTGTTTGAAGTTCTTTTGTTATGGACAAGGCATGCGGAATACCATGTACCTTAGACAACAAGAAATCTGCCATATGGTCAAATCTCTGCTAAAATTTTGCCGAGACTAAGCAGTTCCAACTTTAGCAAGAACTGTTTAAACGTTCAGCTATACATACTGATTTACAGAAGAATAAGAGCTGTGTAAAAATATGCAATACAATATATTTACCACAGAATGCTGTGACATCTTAATGAGTATTTGTATTAGTAAGTGTGTTATAGGTATGACGGTTTACATAAGTACATTTAAATAGTTTCTCAAAAATGTCCAAGGTATCTGCGATTTAGTTGTGCTTACTTTAAGTTAAATATGTGTTAAGCATTTTGGGTTGCCTTTATTTAAAACGCTTCTTCCTACTGTTTCTCGAATCACCTGCATACAGTATTTTAAGTCTACCTTGATATGGTTGAAATGCTCGTTTCTGTAAGTGTTTCTCGCATACAACGGTTTGTTACTTTTAGTTATCTAATTGTTCATTTATGTCTTCTTTTCATTTTATAACAGCTCCAATATATTTGATGCATGATGTTATCTGTTCTGTCCGATTCTTATCTATGTTTATCTTTGTATCACCATATTACTTGTTACGCTCATTTTGTCATTTTCTCTTATAGTAGTTGAAATAATTAGTCAGATTTGGCAATTTCTAAAAATACAATATTTTACCTGTGGTTAGGCAACCCAAATACCATCAGTTTTAATTCTGGACAAAGGAACAGTTCTATTTATCAGCTTGGAACATATATCTGCACTCTTACAGTTTTCCTTCCTTTTTCGAATTTTTAAAAATTTTTGATAACCTGAGATTGTGAACTGCTTGGCCAATTTTTTTTCTTTTCCATTGATTCGATCGTTGAAGTTGGTGCAATGGGAGCCTTTTGCTTCGTTCAGCTTTGGAGTTAGCTGCTCTCATTATTTTGGAGGGATATGTGAGGCAGATGCCCCTTTAGAACGTCATGGCAGCTGTTGTGTGCTGCTGCCAGGCGTTCGCTACGCTTCTTTGCGGTTTTGTTGGGCTTTCCTCTTCGATCGAACTGGGCGTAAGCTGTTCGTCACCACTGCAGCTTTTCAATTCTACGGATGAGTTTTACCTCTACGCCCTGCGAATTGAGTGTTATAGCTTGTAATGGTTTCCTGCATTGGTGTGGTTTATACTACCTGGGACTGGGGGTGCATTTACGATCCGGCGTGCCGCTCATCCCTTCGGCTGAAGTTTGTTGCTATTCCCCTGCGGGCGCCGCATTGCAACAACGAGGCTCGTCTGTAGCCCGTTAAGAGGCCGTCTCTATGGCCAGCGACCTGCCTGGTTGATACGTCCACCAGATTGACACCACGTGCCGTGAGTACCTGAGAGGTTTTTGTAGCGATTTAGTTATGTATTGTTTGTCGATTTGGTTGCTAAGTATGACCTTTTAGAATTACTATTATGGTATTTTGTGTATTACGATTCGTGTGCTTTATTTGCGTAACTAGTTATTTGATTAGATGGAATTACTTACCCGGTAGCACGATTTAGCCTTGTTTGTCGGCCGGGCTGCGGTAAACTGGGCCGTATACTACGAAGTCCATTATCCGCCATTTGCTTGTTGGGAAACTTAGTACAAAATTAAAATGGCTGTGTCTAGGGAACCGACCTGGGGAACCCTTTGTTCGATTTAAAGCTTCCGTGATTTGTTTACGAGATTTTAAATTTGTATAATATTGTCAAGAGCATATTCAAGTAGATTTTGAAGCGTTCATTGACATTCCTGATGTCTTTACTTTAAGAAACTACCTCGAATCTATATGGCCATATAATGCCGGTGTTTTCGCCTCGTAGAAATTTTGAATATTATAACAGAGTAATTTCGAGCTGACACTCGGGGCTAGACGTCAGCTGATTGCTTGCATCCCGCCTCACAGGATGCATGCAGATTAATTACTTACACAGTTAGTTTATTGTTAATTTTCTTTTTGCGGAACGCCGTTACCGGTGGAGAAATTTTAATTGTTTATGCCGCGCCCATCTAATTATTTTCAAGTGTTTGTTTGGCATAGCCTGCCTTGGTATATTATACAGTGTGTCCCTGGATAGGTGAAACGACTCTTGTGAAAGGTAAAAAAATCTCGATTTACATTTTCATTTTTTGGTTAAAGGCAAATTTCCAACATAATTTCAGTTCTGAGAAATCAAGTATGCCTTGGAAATTAAAAAAAAAACCTATTTTTCTGTGAGGTAAAGTACCTTTTATGTGGAAAAAACGACACAAAGTTATTAAGCAAAGTTGTTTAGAATCAACACATAGGCCCCTATACCAAATTTCAAAATCCTCAGCCAACTTTGATCTCTCACAATTTCTTTTTATGTTTAGGTCCCAAATCAAAGAATTTTACTTCTAACAAAGATTTTTATTGGAAAAACAAATACTTTTTATTTCATAATAAAAAAACTTTGTTAAAAATAAAATTCTTTGATTTGGGAAAGAAAAGGTGAGAAATAAAAGTTGGACGCGGATTTTTAAATTTGGTATAGGGGCCTACATGTTGATTCTAAACAACTTTTGTTTATAACTTTTTGTCGTATTTGCCATATAAAGGGTACTTTACCTTACAGAAAATAGATTTTTTGAAAATTTTCAAGGCATATTTGATTTTTCAAAACTGAAATGATGTTAGAAATTCGTCTTTAACCAAGCAGGGCTGAACCCCAAAAAATTAAAAATTAAATCGAGAATTTTTTACCTTTCACAAGAGTCGTTTCACCTATCCGGGGACACACTGTATATAGTTTTATTTATTATTGCGTGTGTGTGTGTGTGTTTCTGACATTACAGTACCAATTTTAATAAAAGCTGTGATAATTTATTGGTCGTTACTATTTCGTTTGATCTGCTGGATTTATCTTGTACCTTGTGATGGTCCGACGCAAGGATTAGTCGACGTTGAGTATCTTTTTCTTTGTATTCTTTTTCAGCGTAGCTGGAACCCCGATCCTTCTCGGCGAGTTAGCCCATTTAGGCCGATATTTACCAGCCGGAAAAGTGTCTAATATAACATTCACCAACAGGTAAGGCCAAACCCTTTATCCTTCCTCACATACTTAGTTATAACCACTATAACATTTTTGACAAGCTACATAAGAAAGACTTGAATTTATTGAGCTCAGCCAGTAGCAATGGCACAAAATAATTAAGGTAGGCATTTAGTGTACGGTAATAATCGTTGAAATACCATGAACCACGGCGCCTTTACCATAGATCTTAGCATGTTGCGCAAAAGCTCAAAATATCAATATGGAAATTACTTGCAATGCAATATGATCATATACTATAATTGTTTGATATCAACTGTACGTTCTGAAAGTCAGTACAATTTCTGCATTTTGAGACTTTGTTGCTTCATTATCCTCTAAAAGTGTTTCTTTCACGACAGTCGTATATCAAGGTGCATTCCTTAATATTTAACACATTTGGTTGTTGATTGTTCAAATAAGTCGATATTTAGTAATACCACATATAAGATAATATAACATAAACTAAATGTTGAAGATAGTGAACAGTTTTAACTAATGTATCATACTATAAGTATTGCTTATATTATTGCTGAAAAATATGCATGCGATGATAAGTCACAAAAGGTTAAAATACAATTTTAACATTATTTATGCGAATGCAAGAAGTTAACTCACCTGTTATTACAGTACTGTTATATACATATATCAGAACTCGAAAAGTAGGCTTTCTGATTTTCCAATAAGTTAACACCATTTTCCAATAGTTACCTGTAACAAAAGAAATATATATATATAGAAAATAGATTTTTATCGATAATGAAGTAGACATCCAAATCTCTTGTCCGTGTAAATTAAAACTTAGTTAATCACCTCAATTAATAAAAAGTACTGAGTTCATATATAATATTGTACTTGTGTTAATTAGCATATAAGTAAGTTTGGCGACTAATTTAATAATCATGTAAAAAATACAAATGCCATATTTATTTTAACAAAATAGTGTGTACCATGATAGTTGTTCTATCGTTATTTTAACCGTCTTCTTTTTAATATGTAAATTATGACTACGCAGTAAATGACGCGCGTCCACAAAAAGCAATAATTGATAAAAGCCTTCCAATAATTTTGCAATTTACGAATTGGGCACTTTGTTGGAAAAATCGTACCAAATACGTTAGCAATAAAAAGGGGTAAAAGGGACACATAATCCGCTCTAAAGCGCATATAGTAAGCTTTCAAATGTATCGGAAACGAATTGCGGGGAATCAAGATAATGTTTGGGTATCCATTTTGATGTAAATAAACGTTGGCCTTTCAATATGAGGTCTAACCGAGAGATACATCAATTTTCGGATTTTCGCTTGCGATGGCCAGACGTCAAAGTATTGTACGTGTTTGTGATTAACAGTCATAGTAAAGGCTTGTTAAAGCTAGATCAATTATAGTCGTTTTTTTAAATTTACCATATTAGTTTGTTATCATATCTTTTGAAATCTGATAGTTTTTTACAGTATAATCCGAATGAACTTAATAGAACTGTTAGTTACACAAGCAAGCGACGATAAACTGTTTGATGTATATCTTGACTGATGTTTAAGTAGTTCAAAGAATTATCTGGTATTGATTAATACAAACTTACAAAACTAATGAGAAACTATTGTTTGGTTAGCTGTACCTTTGTTACTTGCAGCGAGTATTATAAACAGACTAATTTGTGGCCTGTATGTTAATAGAAAATGCATATTCCTAAAAATAAAGATTTTGTAAAGCCTTTGAATTTTTAAAAGGTGTATACATCTTCGGATCTTGGATGCTGGCAGCTAATATTAAGCAATATATTGTTCCGAAACTTAATATCCCTAACTTTCCGTAAACTTTGAGAGAAGAAAAGAAATAATTTCACTTTTATGGGCAACTTCAGCTATGCAATTAGTACTGTCATAATTTTGGAAAATAACGTTTATGGCATGAAATTTGCTTTATTAATGTAGTGCTTAGAATGTTATGCTTATATTCATATTATGATCAGTATTAATATAACAAGTGCTATTATTATTATCAATGATATCTATAAGTGAAACTAAGCTACGTATTTAATGAATCCGAAAGACGAGTTGTATGATATCCTATAGTTTATTAATCTTAATCATAACACGTGTTATATTTCCAAGAGAATATAATTCATGTATCACGTGACGCAATTTCAACCAATGAGGGGCATGCAAATGCCTAGTTACACATTATCACAGCGGTAGTAATTTATTTTCGTAGTTGTTTTACGGGTGATCATAAATGGTTGTGATTTTTTCTTAGGTTGGCACTGTTAATGTTGATTACCTTGCTGTCAATTTTAAGTCCGTGTCAAATTCGACGTTAGCAGGTTAGGTTTTGTGTCAGTTTGTGTCAAAACTGACGGAAAATCTAACCTGCTAACCTCGAATTTGACATAGACTTAAAATTGACGGCAGGGTAACCAACATTAACAGTGCCAACCTAAGAACAAAAAGTAAATATTTGATATTTTGCATTTCATTCAATATATTCTCTTTCCAAATATAATTCGTGTAATGATTAATGATCGATAATTTTTTACTCGTTAAAACCGAAACAGCAAATTTAACTCGTGCTACGCACTCGTTAAATTTAGGTTCCGGTTTTAACTCGGAAAAAAAATCATCGATAATAATCATTCCACTTGTTATATTACAACTGAGAATATAATGAATATTATAAACGATGCGTGCCACAGACTAACATAATGTTATTTATCTACTCCAGTGGGATAATCAACTCATTACGTCACTCATTTGACACTATTTCCGTTAGGTAATGAAGTTCATTACACCACTCAGTTATGTAATGGCTTCATTACCTAACTGAGTGGTGTAATAGCTTCATTATCTAACTGAAATATTGTCAAATGAATGTCATAATGACATTTGCCTATTAAAATATTTTTGAAAATGACAGATCTGACATTTCTCTGAATGCACTTTTCTCAAATTTAGGCAGTTGTAGATAAAATTTTGTACAATACATGTGTGATAATGCATCATTAATATACTTGTGTGGTTACATAACTCGTACTACGCACTCGTTTGTAACTTACACAAACGTATTATATTAATGACAAGCAATCCAGTGAGACAAATGTCTCATTTAAAAAAACAAAAAAGACCGTTTTTCAAATAGAACGCGTATTAAATCAAAACTGTACCCAGACCTGGAAGGTGTCAAAGTGGTTGCCTAACCGATCGACGTTTTAAGGCGTAGAGGGTTGCAGCTCCGTTGGGCTGCTGAAACATTTTTATTTAATACGCGTTCTATTTGAAAAACGGTCTTTTTTGTGATTTCTCGAAAACCGGAAGTGTTACGTGACTGAAATGCGGTTCCTGAGCTGACATGACCCTTCCAAACATATAACTTTTCTCTATCTCTTACGGTTTGGCTGCTGAAACAGCGTCCCGGACGGACGGACAGACAAGTCTACAGCGTCCCGGACGGACGGACAGACAAGTCTATTAGATAAAGGATGCTCTTATCCCACGTGTACAGTAAATAACTATTAACATTACTAGCTTGGTAAAAGGGTTTTACTGGCTCCAGAAGGTGATTGGCGAGCCAAAGGCGAGCGTTACCTTGCTTGTATTGTTGAATATTTTATTTGTTCCTCACTTGTAAATAACTATAAATTTACCATTTATTGACAATGTCAAAGTGACAAGCAATATGACACATACTAAGAAAGACAACTCTGGCTTTGCACGCTATCATTTATCTATGAGCACAGGTGGTGTAAAATTTTACTGGCTAGCCAGTTAAGAAACATTTTCAAGGTGAATACAGTGACTTGATCAATTGATATTTACAAGCGAGGAGCAAATAAAATTATTATCGGTGTGATAGCTTTGTAACCAAGTGAACTTTTTCAATTGGAGCAAAAGGTGTCACGTGACGTATGAATGATATTCTCTGAATTATATTCAAAATGCTTTCTGTTTTTCCGCAATATACATATATCACCCTGATGGATTACAATTGCTACAATCCAAGTAAATGCGATTTATATGTTAGGTAACAACTACTGTAAATAAGAAATTCACAATTCTCTAACATTACCAGTGAAATACTCTACAAAGTATTGATATTCTATCAAAACACTCGACTACATTGTAATGGACAGGTTGCAATTAGTGGTTTTGACAGTCACAGCAAAGGAACCAATCATTCTCCAGATTGGACTTGATACAAAGCTATCACTCTTTCTATCCGCTCATTGTTTACCTGTTACTGACTCATATTCTCCTCACATCAATACCGCTCAATATTTCAATCTCACAATAAAGTAGCCAGTTATTAGTCCATAAAATGGTTTATTAACAGAGAGCTATTTTACATTAATGTTCAATGATTTATTTCGTGAAATCAGAAATTAGAAATATATAAATTTTTGCTTGTCCCACGTTGTAAAGCGTGTTTTTTCTATAAAATTAAGTGTGAGAAAATACATTAATCAATTTGAAATATTTTATTTTTCCACTTTGAAAATTGATTTCAAATAAATTTAAAAATAAAATTGTACGTGATTGCAACGTAGGCTCATGTCGTCAGCGTAAAGCCTGTATTTAGTACTGGTGTTTTGCTTTACTCTACTAAATCGTTTAAATCTAAATTTTAATGTTTCCTGTAGGTACGTATACCGTAAGATATAAAGGGCTATACACGGAACCTCCCTCGTAAGTGGAAGCTTTGAAACTAAAAACTTTGAAAATATCAAAGAAAAGGAAGGATTTATTTTTTATGGTAGACACCGTCTATCTGTTGGGTCAAAAATACGCATATTTTCGTCAAGGGTAAAAATCCGAGCTATCTGCAAAATATTGCTTGTATTCAATTAACAGTTCTCGAGTTAAAAAAAAATAAGGATAATATTATTTTTTGACGGTGTTTACTCTGTATATATTTGACTGGAGTACATTCGATTTGGTGTCAGGTAGATATAATAATAATAATAATGATAAATGTTTTTATTACTATAAACGAAATACATTAAAAAGAATTGAAATTAATAGTTAGGGCGAGATTCAGTACATATGCTAGTTGTATTCTACATATAATGATTAAATCCAAGTAATTAGCATACCTCTGCTCTTCCATCTAACCCCAAATCTAACCCCAAATCTAACCTAATCCGCATGGAAAATATCGCCTTCCTCCAACAAGTAGTTTTTGAGCTATACTGCCAACAGACGGACGACAGATAGACAGACTGGCGGACAGACAGACAGACCGACAGATAGAATTGCGAAAACATGGTTTTCATCATCTATAGACCCTGAAACGAGATCTGGATAAATCGCGGAAGGTGATTTTTTCTCTATTACACTACTTCCTTGGTCTTTTAGATTAGGGAAGTAAAAGCCACAAACATGAAAAGTAGAATAGCGACGTTTAACGAACCACTCTCCTATATCGCAAGGAACAGGGGCAAAATGGCGGGTACATTAAAAATATAATTTTAGAATTAGCATTTTCAATTGGTTAATTCTTTTATGTAGTATTGAAATTGTTTTTTCATGTTATACAATAGAAATAGGAAATGGCGAAAATTTTCTTTTAATTTGTTGCGAACAGTATGAACCAGTTAAAAACTCCGAAGTAGTTTCTTCCACATAGTAAAATATACACGGTCATACATTTCTTCTTTCGGCAATAATCTTTCACTTTAAACATTTCTAGATATTTAGCTACCTACAGTCGTTATTTGGTTCGTGAAGTGCAAGGTTGTTCTATCTAAGTGCTGTTGAAACCAGGCGACAAGATAGGCGGGCGACCTCGGGGTCGAGTACAGTAAGATTTAGTAAATTCTTCCTTGTCTGTGCATAATCTTTTACTACTACTATGGCCTACTATTATAATCAAACCACCTATGCAAGTAGATCAGCAGGCCCAGCAGAGCAATTTGCTCAATAACATTTTCAACATTCACAAGTATGCAAATAACGCACCTACCCAGTTCACCATAAGAGATATAATGTAGTTTCCAAATTCCGCACCCCAGTCTCAAGTTGCTTATCAACAACAGTTTCAAATACCTACATCATCTCATGACTCAGAGTGGCAAACGCCCTAGAAAAGACAATGATCAGTCTAAACAACCCAAAATAACAGATTACTGGTTAAATCCTACACATCGCTATCAACCATTAGACTACGATGAAACAGAAGAAGATACTCAAAACCCTCCAAATAAAACCGAACCAAAATCTCCACCAATTTTCGCAGCAGGTTTTAAATCTACTTCTTCTTAGGGTGCCTTCTCCTTTCACTGGAGGTTGGCGACCATCATTTGGAACTCCTCTCTATCTTGTGCCAAGCGTATAAGGGTGAGCCACGAAAATCTTTTGCGTCCTATGCTACGCTTCCCTTCAATCTTTCCCTCAACAACTAATAGTAGCCAGTTATATTTGGTGTGTCTAAATATGTGGCCAAAGTATGCTGCTTTCCTTTTATTTATTGTTTTTACAAGTTCTTGTTCTTTATTCATTCTTCTGAGAACCTCATTATTAGTCACGTGATCAACCCATGGTATTTTTAATATTCTCCTATATAGCCACATTTCAAACGACTCGATGCGTGACATAGCTCGTTTTTTAAGCGTCCATCCTTCGACGCCATATAAAAGTGTTGACAAAATGTAGCATCTAGTGACCCTCCATCGAGTTTCTTTATTTAAATCTGGGTTGCATAACACGGATTTCATTTTACAAAACGTGTTCCTGGCTATTTCTATTCGACTCCTAATCTCTTCGCCAGAGTTCCACTCTTCATTAAGCCAGCATCATAAATATTTAAAGTATCTAACTCTTTCTATATCTGGGTTTCTTATACGAATCCTTGCATCGATGACTCTCATTTTGCTAATTATCATAAATTTAGTTTTACTGATATTTAGTTTAAGACCATGCTGTTGGCTGATGTTATCTACTTTGTTTAGTAAATGTTGGAGGTCATCAAGGCTGTCAGCAAGGAGCACCGTATCATCTGCATAGCGAATGTTATTGACTGGTTTTCCGTTTACCTTTATCCCTTTTTCTGTTTCTTCTAGAGCCTCTTGGAATATGAATTCTGAATACAGTTTAAATAAAAAGGGCGATAATATACATCCCTGCCAGACTCCTTTAGATATTTCTATGTCAGATGATGCTGTATAGCCTATTCGTATATGAGCTGATTGATTCCAATATAAGTTTCTTATAATTCGTGTTCTTTGCCGTCTAGATTTATTGATCTTAACAGGTACAAGAGTTTGTCATGTTGTACATGACTGAATGCCTTTTCGTAGTCGATAGAACACATAAAGACATTTTTCTGCTGGTCTAGACGTTTTTGTGTAAGTACTTGAATAGCAAATAAGGCTTCTCTTGTTCTACAACCATTTCTAAATCCGAACTGATTTTCAGTAGTTATATCCCTAGTACATTCTGTATATTCGAGTATATTTCGAGAACGCGAAGCGTTCGAGATAAATACTCGAATTATACAGAATGCACGCGGGGAATATTGCAAGACTATTCCTCGAAGAAATGTCATCCTTTGTATACCACACTATACCCGCGTATTGCACTAGTGCAAGCGTGGCGAACCAATGGCACGGCACGGGTGTCCTTGATGGCAAAATAATTTGGGCACGGCCTTAATTAAAGAATTTAGGTACCTCATCGAAACAATTAGTTTTTCGTCTACATCTGTGGTCATAGTATCAAAGTTCATTGTGAACAATGCTACCAGTGCCGGAACGGCAACAGACTGCGCGACAGAGGTAGGTAGCTTTCGCGCGAATTTCTGACAGAACGGATGGGAGTGAGCTACGGAGTGACCTAGCATGGGAGACGCGGAGGGACGGCGAGAGGGGCGCTGTTAAGCTTTGTAGTTCGCATGTAGTATTTGAAATAATTAGTTTGATTTTACTTTAAGCATTTATTTTGTAAGTTCTTCCCTGGATCGTTAGGCAGTCCTATTCACATTTATTTTTAAATATTGAATAAATTTTCCCCTGCGTAGCTAGGCAACCCTATTTTCACCTTGTGATAACATGTTTCAGCAAATTACAGATATGTTGCTATCAATTTAGTCCACTCTGCATGCCAATAGTTTTTCTGGTGGTCCTTTTCCAATTTTTGGGAGATTTTGATAACCTGAGTTGAATTGCGTGTGGTAGTATTTCTCGACCTTTTCCATCCCAGCCTTCGCTTAATAAGTTGGTTGTCCCTCGGCTTCGTGATTCGCCAGCTTAATTATAGCTTGGCTCATTTGTGAGCGAGAATTTGGAAGCAACGAAAGCCCACTGAACGTTAAGATAATTGTTTATGGTTGCAATCCTTACGTTCACTACTCTCTTGCGGAATTTTGGGGCCCACTTTCGTTGTTTGCACGGCACTCCAGGCTGTCCGCCACCTCCAGGTTAGTCTTCTTCAGCTCCCGCCTTTTAGCTCGGTTATGTACCTAGGAATATGTATTTTTAGCCTATTTCTACCTGCCATTATTTGATGGCACGTCATGGCCTCATTAACCATTTCTTTAGAAAAAATGGCACGTAGATCAATAAAGGATCGCCACCCCTGCACTAGTGCATAATATTCGCTGTATTCGACTCTGATTGGTTCAAATTTTGAAAATTGATTGATGAGATTATATTTATATTATCTGAGGGGAATAGTCACTTATATTTTCATCAATGTTTCTCCACAAACGAGAGTGTAGAATACGAAAGAATACTTTTAGTGCATGACACATGAGAGTTATTAAGGGGTAGTCGTTACATTTTTTAGCGTTGGCTTTTTTAGGAAGGGCATTTAAAGTAGATTTTAACCACTGTCTTGGGATATATCCGGTATTATATATTTTGTTAAATAACTCCAGCATGTCGGTGCTTTCGTCATCCAGTAGCTTTAAAATTTCTGTTCTGAGATCATCGGGGCTTGTTGCTTTGTCAGTTTGTGTCTGACTAATTCATCTTTAAGAATTTCTGGTCCATCTAAATCATAATGTAAATCATCTATCATTTCTTGATGGTCACTGAAACATTTAATTAATTTATTGAAAGTACTATACTCTGTCTTGTTACTTTTTCTTAATCTTCTTGCTTCCATTAGTTCCAATATCTCTTTAGTCATCCAATCTTTCTTTTTCCGTTATTTTATTTTTCTAGGATGTCAGTGAAATGTATGCGTTCCCCTAGCGTCTTTAGTTTGTTGTTCAATACATTTGATAGTGTAGTTTTTGTTTCATTATCTCTGCATGGAGCTTAATTTTTGGTGTTCTGTTGTGGTGTGTAATTTTATTAAGTCTGACTCTTAGTTTAGCTACTACTGGGTTGTGGTCTGATCCAATGTCAGCACCAGGATACGTTTTAACTGATTTTATTGAATTTCTGAATCCTATGTTAATGCATATGAAATCAATTTGGTTTCTGACTATTGAATCTGGGGCAGCTTGTGGAGATTTCCAGGTATACAGTCTCCTAGGAGGTAGCTTAAACCACGTATTTGATATGACTAATGATTTTTTTTGGCAGAACTGTAGTAGTCTGTTCCCTCGTTCATTCCTCTCTCCGAGGCCATATTCGCCTACTAGGTTTTCAAATTTCTCCGATCCGAAAATCGCCCATAACAATTGTTATTTCATTGGTTTTTATACTGCTCATAATTTGTTGAACCTGGTTGTAAAATTCCTCAACCTCTTCTTTGCTCTTATCACACGTACGAGCGCATACTTGGACAAAGTTAATATTGAATGGATTTCCTTTCGGTTGTAAGAAAGCACATCGGTCGAATAATGGGATAACAATATTTACATATTTGTTTATTTTAGCATCTACCATGATAGCAACTCCGTATCGGTGATTAGGGTCTTGTTCCGTATTCCGAAAGGAGTACATTACTGTGTCTTCTGTTTTGCATATGCCATTGCCTGTCCATCTTAGCCGCTCCTAACATAGAGAACAGTCGCTGTCGAAAGGCCGCTCCTTTGGAGGCAGACGTCTCTCTTTGCTAGTTTTGGTCCCCCCCTGGTATTTTATTTCCCCGGTACCAACCATATCTGGGAGGCTTCCCCCGATCCGCCACCTGTGGAGGCGCCCGATAGAGGACTAGCAACCCTACACAGAACCTTTAATTAGTTCATTGATAACTAAGGAAAAAGTGTTAATAAGTGCACAGACCGAGATTCCTTTAGAGAATTGGTCAATAAACTGCTGCCAACTGATGTCGCTCTAAAAACAAACGAGAAACTAAAAGAATCGGTGCATCGCTTTAATCAAAGGGTTCATCAAGTAGCTTGGCAATCTACTCCAGCACTAGTTCAATAACTCAGTCGTGAGAACTGCTCCATTTAAGTCAAGTAAAAAATTGCTGAAAAACCCTTGGAAGCTGATGACTACTCGGTCTGGAAAGCTACAAGAAATCTAAAACGACAACCTCTACAACACAAAATACCCATTCATGCAGCTAACAATACTTGGACAAAGAGCGACCGTGAAAAGGTACACACTTTTGTAGATCATTTAGTAAACGCTTTCAAACCATTTTCATTGGATGATAATTCTGACAAAGAGATACATGGGTACATAGAAGCGCCTCATCAACTATGTCTTCCCATTAAAAAGTTTAGAATAAACGTGTTTAAAACCACAATTCTTCAAAACTTAAACCCACACAAAAAGCTTCAGGTTATGAACTGATTACTGGGAAAATACTTAAGGAACTGCCAAAACAAGGATACAGATTAATAACTCAATTGTTCAACGCAATTTTAGGATTAAGCTATCTTCCCGAACAGTGGAAGGTGACAGTTATAATTTTATTTCCAAAACCTGGCAAACCTAAAAACTAACCGTCATCATACAGGCCTATTAGCCTACTGCCAATATTGTGAAAGGTGTTTGAAAAGCTTCTATTAGAGAAGTTATTACCAATACTGTTGGACGACCAATTGTTACCTAACCATCAATTTGGCATTCGTAGAAATCATGCTACCATTGAACAGGTGCATAGAGTAGTAGACTGGATCACCAAGGACTCTGAAGACAAGACATTACTATTCCGCTGTATTCTTGGATATATAACGCAAGCGTTTAATAAGGTTTGGGACAACGGTCTGCTTTATAAAACTAAAAAGGTACTGCCTACAGATCAATTTGAAATCATTGAATTTCACTTAACTAACAGACACTTTCTCATCAAATACAGCAGCGAACAAACATCTTTTTACCCCATTAATTCCGGTGTCCCTCAGGGCAGTGTGTTAGGTCCAGTATTGTATTTGTTATTTACTGCGGAAATGCCAAAACAACCGAGAATGTGGTTGCTACTTTCGCTGACGATACGGTAGTTCTTGTTTTTCATACAGACATAAACCAAGCAACTCATCAACTGGCGTATAAAAATTAATGAGACTAAATCAGTGCATGTAACATTCGCATAAAGAAGACCTGCCCACCGGTGGTGCTAAGCGGTCAACGGATCCCCCAAGCTGATAGTGCAGGAGACCTGGGACAATATCTGTACAAACCGAAAACAACTAGGGCTAAAACTACAAAAAATGTACTGGAAGATAGGGCGCAAGTCTCAACTCTCGATGGAAAACAAGCGGCTGCTATATAAGACTATACCCGTATGGACGTATGGTATACAACTTTGGGGCACATCTAACAACTACAACTTAGAGATACTGATGCATTTCCAATCTATAGTTCTTCGGTGCATAGTAGACGCGCCATGGTATGTTCTGAATTAAGTGATACAACGTGATCTCGCAATACTCCCCATCAATTAAGAAATTCGAGAATACACTGCACGGTACCGAGATTAGCTTAGTAGCCATCCAAATAATCTAATCGGGTGCTTAACAGAAAGCGATGAAGAGCAACCGCGGTTAAAACGATTTAAAACCATAGATTTAATCGACAGATTTGCTTAATATGTGTGTGTGTGTGTGTGTGTGTGTACGGATATAACAGGTGGGGCAAAAGTAATCACCCTATCGGAAGATGCTCTCATTTTTGCAAATGGCGTCGTATGTCATTGCGACTTTGACATTTGTAAAGTAAAGAGAAGCAGAATATACGTATACAAACCATGGATCGCTATATTCCTCAAGAATGCGGAATAATTTTATCAATGTTTTTGACAAATAATTGGTCAGTAGTTTTGGCTCAACGTGAATTTCGTCGTCGATTTCTTGGTCGTGTGGGATCAATTGGGCAAACACTGTGGCGGTTAACCGCTTGCCTCGAGGAGACTGGCTCAATACGGGACAGTTGCAGACGTGGCCGGCTTCAGAGTATCCGTTCAGTCGAGAATATCGCTGCTCTGGCCGCAGATGTCCAAGAGGACCCTCAAACATCAACCAGACAACGGGCCACGCTATTGGACAATCAGTACACGATCTTTACAGCCAATTTTGGTGAAAGACCTGGAAGATGTTCCCGTACAAAGTGCAACCGCACACACAGCACGAGCGACAGTGGATATTCTGAAGCAAGTTTTCCACTGCCGCTTAAGCTCTCGCTTTGGATATTTGCTGTCCCTCAAGATCGCTCAATTTGACCGTTCCAGACTCCTTTCTTTGGGGTATTCTGAAGTCACGGATCTATACGAAGAAACCACATATCTTGGCGGCCCTAAAGGAGAACATCTGACTAGAAGTGAAGAATTTATCGCCAGAAATTTTGAGAAAAGTCATGGAAAATCTTGTGAAACGAGCCGGAATGTGCATCAACTCTGGCGGTGTCTACTTGACCGATATTATCTTAGCGACTTAATGGAAAAAAAAATAAATGTCTAAATAAACATAATCAACAAACAGAACCAATTCTTTTTATTTACAAACGAAGTTACTGCCTTAGGAAATCGAGTGAGGACTTTTGCGACACCCGTTAGTTTATAGGATAAACATAGGTTTAGTTTAATATAGGAGATATATCATTGATTAATTTACCTTCAAGTAATTTTATCATGTTAAACTAATTACTGAATATCTCTATGAGACAGATTGTAATGTGATTAACAAAAAGGGAATAGAAAATATATCTATAGTATGATCAAAAATTATTTTCATCTAGTATGGCTATGGAATACTTTTTAATTTATGAATGCAGCTACATTTATACTTAAATGTCAAACTTGATGTTTGATATTTAAGTAAGTTATAGTTGCATTCATAAATTAGGAAATATACCATAGCCATACTAGATGAAAATAGTTTTTGATCATGGTATAGTTGCACAACAAAGGGTCAGCTAAGTATGGCGGTTGTTGTATCACATTTATATTTTTTTACTCAAAAACTGTTAGGATAATCTCTGAAACTTCTTTGTGGCGTGAATCTATAATTCATATTCTTATTTTTGGGTACTTCCCCACTCTGCAAATTAAAATGATTAAATAACGTAAATACCGAACGTTTCGAGGGACAATCTGCCCTCGTTATCAACGATTAACGATTAAAAAGGAACAATAAACTTAGCCTTTTTCACGGAGATTGAAAAGCCACCAACGTCCAATGAATTGCAGTGTCAAGCAATTCATTGGAGGTTGGTGGTTCAGTGAAGATTTTACATACAATAAAAGCGAATACTCATTTACATCCAAACAGCAGAACTTTCTTATATTGACCAACCACAGTGATAATATGTTAATTATATCAACCATGTGTTGTTGCAGATAGGTTAAAGTATGTATATACAAATTTATATCTTACGAATTTCATTCATATAAACCACCAGCTTGTAGTAATATGCAATCATTTTGATCATATACATTTTGAACTAGTCAAGATGTAAAGTATAGATGATCACTCTCTTGGTGCTTTACATGGTTTAAAGATAAGTTTATCGTATAATATTTGACTGGTTTCCATATAAATTAGAAACATAGCTTGCGGTAAATAAATTCTATAACACAAGTGCGGTAAGTAGCAACTATATAATAAATCATTCAAAATTTGAAGAATATCTTTGTTCTTTGATCGTGTGGAAAATATTATACCATACTTAATCGTAAAGTGCTTGTAAGAGCTCCTGAAAATTAAAAAATTGCTAACTTTTCTCGGCCTGGTAAAGTGCACTTACCGATCTTGTGTCGTAATATACTATAAGAGAACCCCTTTCCGTCTGGGTCTACATTAGTAAAAACAGTATTTCAGTCAATTAGGAAAATCGTCCTTTCTGCGGTTTAAATACAGAATATTCCTGTTTCGAAGTTGTCGTTGCTTTGCTGTGAATTACCGAATATTTCCAGCCCATCGTCCTAAATTTACGCTGTTACATCCAATGTTGGCGCAAAAACACTGATGTAGATGCAATCTTTATTGGGCATTTTACTTCAGTTTGTAGCCGAGGCGATAGCATCTGCACTGGAGCCGGGAAACGAGACAGTTTGTTCCTCAGTTTAGTACTTAGGACTTTTAGGGGCTTGCAGAAATATCTCCAGCCTCGTCTTGATGACTAACGTACGGTAATGTTATTATCTGAATAAGAACGAGCTAGCAGCGCGAGTTCAGTGACATTATTGACTGCTCTTGGATATCGTCGCCGGTAATGTGATTCTGGGGTTGCACGAGAAAAAATCTATAATTTAAAACGGGTTTTCTCAGCCAGTGCATTTCTACAGATTAAATTCTTTTACTTTGCTCCGTTTAATAATAGTATATACTATTGATCTTTCGTTGACTACATGCTACTCATTTTTATATACTTAAATGGTTCTGAGAATAAAAAATGGTGCATAGATATTAATCCACTTTTCTCACAAGAAACTAATGTCAAGAAGGGCGAAAATAATAAAATAATAATAAACAAAATAATCAAAAGAAATTACATATGGATATTAAAATTACAACTAACTACATATTTTTAATGCACTCGTAAAAAGTCTACTGTCTGACAGTCTAACCTATTCCTAATTTGGATTGGCAATCGTCTACAGTCACTAGCTAGGAAACAGAGTTTTATCGACTTTTCTATCTGTTACATTAGCTCTAATTAAGAAATCTTGTAGGAGTCGGTATCTGATATTCATTAAACCACAGTCACAGGGATAAGTATATCTGGTAACCATTTTTATTGCCAATGGTTGAAGTTAAAAATTGTATGCTTAGAAGCTGAGTTGTTACCCTCTAAAATGAATTTCTAACAAGTTAGCTAGCTACAATGGGGCACAAACGCGGATATTTTGAATGTGTGTATTACTGTATCAATTAATTCAGGAATGACGCATAATGTAGGCGATTATTATTTGTTGGGCGCCACTGGATTATTAATTCTTGCCCAGGAGATAATGTGCGTTCTCTAACGTAGAATGGAAAGACCTCAGTGAAAGAGGTGGCTTTGAAGTCGGTGTAATGCTTTCCTTGCCTCTACCTGCTCACGTTTAATTCTTTTAAAATATCACCAGTATGCAGTTGTACAGAGTACAGGCAAATACATCGTACATATAATAACCTATATTGAACACAGAGCATTAAACAAGGATAGTCACAGAGACAACAGAGCTGCGGGAAAATTGACCTGGGGCTCGACTAAACCATGAAAACGGTATCCGAGGATAGAAATGTGGGAATCTGACGATGAACGTTGACCCAAGGTGATGTTTACGCCGCGGGGCCAAGAATGCAAAAGGATCAGCTATGTATCGTTGTGTTTATGCAAGAGCCCGATCACAGCTCGTTGTTGGGGCCGGTGGCACTTAGTCCAGGATAACGAGACCGACCAACATGTTTACCACAAATCCTGTTAAATACCGACCATGCGCGCTTACGGCAGAACTAATTGACTGCTGCGTTGGCACCGCTCATAATACGTAGAAGAAAGATCACCACTATTCGCATGCCTGCTTTTGTTGCATGGTTGTTGCTACAAATTTCATCTTCCAAATTCACGAAAACCAAAAAACAATGAACGAGAGCTGGACGGGGAGCACGCGGTTTGCCAAGCAACTAGTCCACTCTAGGTGTTATGCGGAACTGAAGGAAAATTGATGGTGTCGCGCATTTGTAAGCTGTTGCCACCGCAACCAGTACTAAAATATCGATCCTACTGTCGGACAAGGCGCAAAACTAGAAACATTTAAAATAACATAATAGAGTGGCCTCCTTCATGATCAACCGCTATTGTAGATTAAAATGAATAGGAGCAAAATAAGTTATTCTCAACTAGCCACAAAGGCAAAACTGGATTGTATAAAACACAGATTGCAGGGTTTTATTGGGGACATCGTCTTCTGTATCTGTGTATTTGTATCACCAGAAATATAGTTGTTTCGGTTCCACGGCTATAATCAGGCATTGTTCTGAAGGCAAGTTAGATATTTAATGTTTTATTAATAGGTATTTAACTAAAATTCATTTCACTGGACTATAGTACTGCGTTGTTAATGTAATTGGTAAGTTGTGTTGTTATCCACGTATAACAATGTGGTTATGCAATGAATTAAAAATAGCAGAGGTCCTGTAACTAATCCCTGTGGAATGCCATTTTCAGAATTTACTACACCCTATGCTGTAACGAACTGCTTGTCTTCTGTGTTCTGAGTGCTATTTAATTAATGTCGTATTATTGGTACTGTTACAATTTTTAACGTAGTTATTGCAGTTCGTGGGAAACGGTGTTAAAAGTTTTCAAAATTTACCTTCATCAAATCTGTCAGCGACGTAGAACGGTTTTCAAAACAACTATACAGATGATTTATAAAAAGTTTTTCTCACAACGTATCATTTGCTATATTTGGAAATTTTTGTATTGTGAATATTGACTTGCTATAAAAATGTATATTTAGTTTTGAATTTTCATTATTATTGTATATATTGATATGGACTAAAAATTTCAAAGCGTTTTAAATATATTATAATTAACATGCAGCTTAATTAAAAAGCAAATGAAAAGAATATTGAGTAAAATAACACGGTTTTATAATGAAAAATTCTATTTCCTACAATAGCATCGGCAGTTCTAAAGCAAATTTTGACTGTCAATTAGCTAAAACAAAAAATATAATTTAGAACGAATCATAGTTATTAATTCAATTTACATTTGAAGTGATAACAGATACCATTTAGTTGCCCATTTTTTGGTTGCAAGAGTAATTCAGTTTGGGTAAAGATGATAAAAGTTATTCCCTTAGTCAGGGTTTATCTGTAAAAGAAATATTAGAAAAGATAAACCATAAGTTTAGTTTTTACATATTTTTTGTATAAAAAGATTAATGATGCAGAATAGATGGGAACGGTCACGTTTGAGAACTAGATAACCTAAAAATATGACGTTTTGATTAAAGCGTCATAATTGTTGATAAGTAGGAACCTGTACTTTTGATATTGAAATTGTTTTAATATCCAAGGTTTTAGTTAAAAAAAATAATGAAAACAAAATGGGGGTGAAAAATTTTTCATTATAATGGCACCAGATTTAAAAAATTCAATTTGAATAAGAATAAATACAGGTATGTGCCCATAAGAAGTGTTATACAGATTAGTTTACCCAGAAGAAGAGGAATTTGATTAAAATAATAAAAATTTTGGTTGTGTGCGAGTGAAGCATAACCAACAGGGTTTGCTGACGGCCTCCAGTCCGAGGTAGCAGGCGCAGTCCAATTTGGTAAATCAGAGCAAAGAAAAATAAGTTCGAAGAAAACAAGATTATATAAACAAATACCAAATCTGAGTAAAACATAGAAAGTTAAAAGAACTAGACTGCTAATTTGTACAACGATAAAGTTGATTAAAACACATATTCATAAATTTAAACACAAGTAAATTTATTTCAAAAGAGCGTTAATGCATTTAACACCCATTTTCGGACCACCCTGTAGCTAAATTTTGTAGCAAAAGAATTCAAACATATCGCAGCAACCGTTCGCATTGTTTGGCATTTTCGATGCAAGTAGGCTGTTAAAACGGTGCAATAGCTCGAATAGTATTGATTTTTCGAGAGGCGTTCTTGTTTTTCAAGCAAGCTAACCGCTTGCAGCGTTGTTTCGCGGGCGCGTTTTCAGCGTTGGTAAAAAAGTTCTTCTAATTTTATTCTTTACGTATTAATTTTCCTTATTTAGGCTGAATTGCTCTGCTCCTTTCCGATCATCGAAATTCCTGCGGTGCGTCTTCTACAATAATTAGGTCGCGAACACCGTTCGGTAAGAATGTTTCTGCGAGCTTATTGTCGCAATCTAATTTTTAATATTTAGGCCAGCAGCTACGGGCTAAAATTCAGCAGCTACGGGCTAAAATTTGGCTAGTATGGGCTTTCACAAAAGCTTAAATTCAGCAACCGTGAGCTAACGTTTTGGTTCTTCCTTGAGCTAACCAGTTTCCCGATTTCGCGTCTGTACGTAGCCAGGAAATTTAGTTATGTGCTTCCTTTTGATGCTAGCTTTTTTGAGTGGCAACCTTGGGATTCTGAAAATCATGCAGTCAGTTGGCCTTGAGTCTTTATGGAAAAATGCAACGAACAGGACTCC
>CALNHX010012657.1:0-23477 GCA_940337035.1 Agriotes lineatus
TTAATTCTGTGACTTGGTTTGACTTTTAATGAATTCTAGTTTAATTGGCAAGCAGAATTGTAGAGAGCACAAAAGCATCGCAATATATATGCAAAATCCAAAAAGTATTAAATCACACAAAATTGGAAAAGTTATCATTTCCCTTGATAGTCCCGGTAAAATTCTAAGTATGACTTTGACCATACGACCACAGCAGTCGGGGTCTAAGGTACCTAGTACTTCGCATGCCTAGATCTTGTCCATAACAAACAAATAAAGAAACCTCGTCCAAAAGACGAAGAAGGTATTGCGTTCGTGCCAGAACGGGACCAAGGGGAGGGTTGTGCGCAGTTGCTGCCAAGCGTTAAATCGCTTTCGCAGGCACTGAGTTTCGAATTCCACCACCTGCAATGTTTTTTTAATTTGCAAATTGATATAATTCGCATTACCAAGTGTTTCCTTGTATTGTTGCAGTATTATTAAAAACGTTAAGATATAATTACCCTTCGTTTTCTTTGACTTTTCAAAATTTTTAGTGTAACAACTTCCACTTGCGAGGAAAATTCTGAGTAAAGCCCTGTACAGATATTTTCAAAGATTTTGACGTAACTTTTTTTCCGGTTTTTTAATAAGTATAACTTCTGCCACTTACCATTTACAGGAACGTTTTGCTGCTTTACACAGTTGTGCCATCATGACTGCCCCTTTTCATGGTAGTTGTTTGGTTAACTTGTCTGTGATTTGGTCATATCTTGACCTTCTTAGAATTAAGGTTATTTTAATAATATTATTAACTTTCTTTGATGTAATTGGTGTTATCGGTTTATTGTGTATTTAATGTTCTTCGATGAAGAGTATATTTCCTTATCTTCGTCGTCATTGACTGATGAAAGTGGCTGGAATGCCTTTTCTAAATGATCTGAGAAATCTTAGGCTTTTCCATGGTCTGTCTTAGCCCATGTTCCATCCAATTTCCTTGTTGATGGAATTAGCCCATGAGGCTAAATTGTTTTGTTGCTGTCCATAATGAATATTCCGCGTCAGCTGTTGGCGATAACTTTGCGGGATATTCTCGAAAATGGTTGTTTTTCAGTTCCGTAAATTGAACAACTTAATTTAAAATATAATTTAATCTAGGATAGTTTAATCTAGATCAATTTAATTTAGTATATATGTGTATCTGTTTATACTCTCCAAACCATCGCGTAAAAATTAATGAAAAGGTGGAAGCCTCTGAGCAACCTCCTACATGTTTGATTATTATTGTCAGAACATTTGCTTATTATCCTGTAAGACTGGTTGCAAATACAGTGGGAGTAAAACAAGTTTCGTAAATAATTCTTTAAAGCAGTGTTGCTACCCGTTTGTAGTTTGTTTTATCTTGCGGATGTCTTGACTGTAGTCAATTTTTTGTAATTTCTCTTTTCTTAATATTTTTTCTAGCAAAAAAGGAACAATGGTACCCACTTAATTTGGTTCACCTTGTATATTGAAGAAGCCATTAAAATAATTAGTGCATTTTGAGCCATTGCACATCTAGCGACTGTTACAATCATTGTTATTTAATCTGCAAGTATTTGCTGCACGATTTTAGCACCTTCAACATCTTATTTTCTTCTCTACACTAGAATTATGAGCTTTGAAAATAATAATTTAGTAGAGATGCAGGACTCTCTATAAGTGCAACAGCAGTTAATAGAAGATATGTTAAGGTACAAATAATTTCTTATTTAAATTCTAATTTATTTATTATATTACAATTATTTTCTTTCGATGGCTAAAAGTTGAAAACAATACTTCTTCGTCTTAGACTTTTCCATGTATTCCACATTTAAGGTGTTATGGTGAAATAGTATATTATATCATGAGGGACTAAAGTACACCATTTAATCCCGCGAGTGCAGTTTGTTGCCTCGAGGGCGAAGCCTGAGGGCAACAACCACTCAAGGGATTTAGGCACTTTAGTCCCGAAATATATACGCTATTTTTTGCACTTTTGGGAACATTATCATCAAACATTTCCAAAATTTGGAATCTGTCAATTTGGAAACTGACAATTACAATTTATTAAAAACTGAATTGCAGCAGGTCCTGGATAGCCTGAATCAGTTGGCAGTACTTAAGTGTATTGTCAGTATATGACAACTTCGAGATTTGCAGGTTAAGTTTTGCGTCAGTGTGTGTCAAATGACAAACAAAACCTAACCTACTAACCTCGTGTGTACATAAATTTACCATAGTTACGGTATCATTTTTACTTTAGTCCCTAGGAATTAAATGAGCTACTTTAGTCCCTGTTTACGGGGACTAAAGTATCAACTTTAGTCCCGGAAGCGCAAAAAATTAATTACTAGTAGTTTAAATTGTTGCTGCCTTAACTAGTATAAAAATCGCTCATTTGATCATTTTAAAGTAAAGGTCAATTCTATTTAATTAATGTTGCTGTAGCAATGGATACAGTATAATCCAGGAGAGTTATTCCTGAGATGTCTGAATATTTTAGTCAGAAAGAGTTTACATTGCATAACAACTCAAAACGGTTTACAAGGAGAATTTTGAAATTAAATTAGCAAACTATTAAAAATGTCAAATACAATAATTGTTATTCTCATAAATAATATCATTGTTGATTTTAGTTGCACTTAATATTATGCACGAAGCATGTTGATAGTCCTAAAAATGCATACTTGCTAAAAGTTATGTGCATTCCTAAGCGCATAAAACTATATTTAATATATTTATATTCAATATGCACTATTAACTGTAATAACACAATGAGGATTTCATAAAGCTTAATAATAAATATATTTTGGGTTAACACGTAATGTTCATTAACTAATAAATTGTTTATTATACATTTAACTGTAAGCAGCCCTGAAATTGAAAAAGAAAAGCCTATGCACAATTTTCTTGTGGTCAAATAACACAAACAGCTACTACCATAAAACTATCTATCTGAAAGAGAAAGAGTCATTCTTGGATAGCTAAAATAGCCACACAAAGGTGTAAAGTGCCTGGCGAAATAATGATGTGCTTTGTGGAAATGCACGTGACCAGAAGTAAAATTGCTGTTCAGCGAATGCAGTATCTGAGAAGTATCGATTCTATATTCTTCAGTAAAGTTGCGATTTACCCGATAATAAAGCTAATTCTGTGAAGTGCTTTCTGCACGCCTTGCAAATAATTTGCTTCTTTTTGAAAAATAAACCGAGATTAAGTACAAATATTTTGCAAGCTGCGAGTATTTCTTTACTATGTGTTATATAAATATAATCTATGAGATAGTACAGGAGGATCCGTTTGATTAAGGGTCACTTAAAATTTATGTAGCTCCAGGTTTTTGAGGCATTCATAAATAATTTCATTTTCGCTATATGTACAAAAGGCAGGAGTTTTACATGATCTAATTACCTGAGTCAGTGCATGCCTAAAATCGTGAAAAAGTCAACAAAATAGTACCGACAATAAACCAGTGTGTGCAGTACGTATTACAAGAAGAAAACACGAACTTAAAGTGTTTAAAAAGAATAGAAATAAGACATCAAGTAATGGAGTTAAAAAAAAGTATTGAGAACTGCAGAAGAATATTACCAAGAACTATATTCTTCACAAATAGAACCACCCCTGAAAGGTATTAAAACTAAAGTTCTAAATGCTGGTTCAGAAATCCCAGAAATCGACGAAGAAGAAATTATTTAACAGGAGTGCATATTTACAATTTACTCTTATATAACATAAGTGAGAGTAATAAGTAAATCGTATGACATAGCTTACGACTTGAGGGTGGTCCATCCATTAATGTTACTCCCAAATAAAAGGCATTAAGCCTGGTTGGGCCGAGGGATAAGGTCATGTGGTCATTGGCGATTTAATTTTCTTGATGCAACTGGTTCTTGGGCTAGCTGATGTACCAGATCGTTTTCGTGTCCCACGGGAGGGTCTGATTATTAACATACCAAGAAGCGTTTGCCAACATGCGAAGCGTCTTCGGCTGGAAACGCTGCAGGATTTTAGTGTTGGGCGGCTTTGTACAATCCCACAGTTGAATGTCGAAAATTCAAATTGGTTTCAAAATGGCTTTATACAGGAGAAGTTTATTTTCCAGGGATAACTGCGATCGCCTTCCAATTAGCCAGCTCACAGTCTATGCATTTTTCTTAGAAATACACGTTGCCAAGCAAATTACCTTATGGCTAGACAACCTTTATGTCTGCATATTCGCTTCACTAGCAAGTGGAATTGCAACTTAAGAGAAAAGGCAAGGTATATGGTGTTGTCAGGCTATTTTAATTTCAATAGTTACGTAGCCAATTGGTACAAATTTGACGAGTTTGCCTGTATATAGGTTCCTTTTCAGTCATATTTTACGGTATACCCCTTTAGCTATTTGCACCTAGCAATTCTAAAAGCGACACGCACGCACCTTTTGGTTCTCAAAAAGGTTCAGCGAAACCGCTCCAATCTCTACGCCGTCGTAGTGGCAGCTGCATTTTGCTACATCCCGTTTGCATCTATTTTCAAAACATAGCCAATTGGAGCAAGCGAGATACCTTCAGTAAATAATAAAAACTTTAGTCGATCTCTCTCTCGAGCGACTTGCTTCGCGGTCGTCACGCAAGGCAGACTGCGCGCCTATTGGTTGCAGCTGAATACACTCTTCAGGCGTCTGGCGCAAAAAGATCACTTCGTTGAGGGACTTCTGTTCGGGCTGTAAAAGCGAGAGGTGGTTTTGCGAGTGGAGTGAGCTTGTGGTGCCTTGTGTGTCAGTGTGACCCTCAGTTTTTGCATGATCTCGTAGGGCCGTGAAGAAGTCATTCTCCCATAACTGGAAATTCATAACGGAGAGCTGTACAAGTCTTCGGTCCCGCCGTTTTGTATTTCCCGAGGGAGACGCAATTCGAAATCGCCACGTTGGTTGATTATCTGCAGGTGCCGCACGACTCCCACGCTTCCTTCAGTACGTTCGCTGCAGTTGACGAGCCGCTAGCCGCCGTAACGCCATAGCTCTGCGGGCCCAATCAGGTAGCATGTAATTAGCATTAATAATCAAGCTCTTGTAACTGTATTTGCTGTAAATGCAGTATCGCTTGGCCGACGATATCAATAACCAAATTTATTCATCTGTGCGGGCTTAATTTATGTGTATTTGCTATAAATGCAGTAGCGCTTGGCCGACGCTATCAATAACCAAGTTCATTCATCTGTGCTGGCCTAATTTATGTGTATTTGCTGTAAATGCAGTATCGCTTGGCCGACGCTATCAATAACCAAATTCATTAATCTGTTCTGGCTTAATCTATGTGTATTTGCTTGTAAACGCAGTATCGCTTGGCCGAAGCTATTAATAACCAATTTAATGTGATGATTTAATTATAGTTAGAGTGAAAGCGTCTCAGAGCTGGGCTATATAGTTTAGTCCATATTTGTGTTTACCTTTCTGTGTGTATCGCTAATTTATATGTGTGAGATCAATAGACCGGTATTTTGAATGAGGCCTTATGATTTACGACGGGTCTGTGCACGCCCACTTTTAGGTTACTGTGTAAAGATATATGTACGGCTAAGCCTGAGTGTTTAAGCGTCACAGGTAAGTGGACGACGCTTACCGCTGCAGCGTCGAGGTTCATGCGGCCGAGCACTTGTATCATACCTCGTTGGGCCTTCAAGGTTCGATTAAGCGTGGGTTCCCCGATTAAATCTTGTGGCACCCATTTCTTTTGCAACACCCTATATGTATACCGTTACGCTTGCCTTGCGATGTATCGTGTCTATACCCAAGCCCATCTCCCTGAGCGTATCAAGCCGTGGCTTTTAAGCCTGTTTGTAGAGATTTCCAGGGTAAGTGTTGACGTCTCCCGGACTTGATTAAGCATTTGGCACTCCCACACCCGTAGGTGTCGTTAAAACAGTTTGATACTGTAACAATTTCCAAGATTTTAAAAACTGCGTGCTAAATAAAAGTTCAAAAATAAAAGTTATTAAGATGCAATAAGAAAATGTTCTTGAATGGAAAGACTTTTTATCCAAATTTAAACTGAACAAAATTAATCAAAAACCACGTTTGCATGATATGGTCTATGCTATTTTTAGAAAGGGCAGTAAATCGATAGAATAGAAGTAGTTTAGCAAAGTTTGCTGCTAAATTATATAATTTTATAGAAGAGAACTAAGACAGTTAATTAACAAATTCTTTTTCTGGGCTGTACGATTATTAATACCAAGTGCTTAGGCAACCTTTTTGCATGCAGTTTAGTTGGTCTTTTATGGTTCTGTTCCCCGAATCTGTGCTTTTTGTCAAAATCACTTGGAATTGCGCGGATGTGAAATTCGTCACATACTTGTTCTCGATGCATATACCATGCAAATAGGCATGTACAAGCTATATGGGTGTCATTTTTACTATCATACACTTTCGTAGCTAGTTCGGGACTGTAAGCTGTTTGCGTTCTCTTCTATCACGACTGAGCATACTGACATCCTGGATGCCGGGATCAGTTCCTTTTCCTTTGACTTTCTTTTTTCTTTTTCACATACCTGACAGCCGAACGAGAAGAGTAAAGCTATAGACGTAATTTATGGAATGAATGTTCACGGAATAAACAAAGACCAAATGGTGCAGATGATAAGAAACAATGTCCCCACAGGCTCTAGAAGCATAGGAAGACCAAAAAGGCGATAGAAACGAAATTTACACTCCGGTTAAAGAACATGCATATAACGCATGAAGAAGAAGAAAACGCAACTCAACTTATGCATGCGCACATATCTCTACAAATCCCTGATTGGCAAAAGTCGAGGTCCTCTTGTGAGAAACTCGAGAACTGTAGGTTAGCGTTGAACAAAAAAATCTCCTTTGAGGTTTTATTGTAAGCTTCATCCGAGAGACGCGCTTAAATCCTGCCATAGGATGGACCTTGTCTCCGCTACAGTAAGGGTACTAATTTAGATTTCCTGCAGTTTAAGATTTGTGTTTACTCAGGACAAAAATTTCTATGACCGTAAAGAATAGGATTTATCCCAATCGTAGACAATAATATTGAATTTGAATTTCCCGAGGAGTATTTCTTTTATCCATGGCTTAAAATCCAGTTTCACCACTTTTTTAGAACCGCTGATAGAACAGTTCCTTTCAAGAGATTTTTGTACTGCTTACACACAAATCTTAAAACTGCAGTTAACCTAAAATTATAGCTCATACAGCTTTAGATAGCGGAGACTAGGCCCATGCCTAAAACAGAATTTAGCCGTGTCTCGTCCGAGTTACCCAAATATCACAAGGTCCAAATATCCAATATTTGATAATGAAATATACTAGTTGCTAATTGGGCTGACGTTTATTTAATTCTCACTTACTTATAATTATTTCAATAATTTTATAATAAAATACGTCATTAAGCCCTCAGCAATAAGCGAATAAGAACAGCTCACTCAATCTGTAATCAAACCTCGATATAACATCTTTTTTTAATTGAATATTACTTTAAATGGAACATAATTACTTCGACACGAAGTGTACGAAGTATTGAAATTCCCTTATATCGAAAACCACCCTGAGTCAAATATATCTAAAGTTCGTGCCAACCGACTAATGAACCCACTATACCAAATCTCCGTCT
Organism: Agriotes lineatus; assembly: GCA_940337035.1. Lineage (NCBI taxonomy): Eukaryota > Metazoa > Arthropoda > Insecta > Coleoptera > Elateridae > Agriotes > Agriotes lineatus. The sequence goes on from CALNHX010012657.1 coordinate 7,596, forward strand.
CGGCTATTCGGATCTTTTAGTGAAGACCCCAGCCCACTAGATCCCTCCCTCGTATTGGGGGGTGCCTAAACGTGCTGTGCGGGGTATGTATGTTAGTATGTGTACACGATTCCGCTGTCCAGGAACCTTCCTAAAGTCTTGGATCGTTTTCATACGATAGGTCTTCCGAAAATGAAGGCAACATCAACTTTTGAGGTATGTCGTCGGCAAAAAAAATTTTTTTGGGTTTTTTCTTTTTTTTTTGATAAATAACTTGTTCATAATATTTTATTGTATTAGCGAAACGGAGTGATGCTGAGTGTCGAAGTATTCTTGGAAAGCACGAAAGGGCCCTTTTCTTGGGTGCAGGGTACCGTATATTCTTTTGTTAATTTTACTTGAGCCATTAGCTACCAAGTTCTAATTAGACCAACGCTAGATTGGAACTACGCCTTCACTAGTAGGTGCCGTTTAGTGGCTGGATTTAGTCATTCAAAATATTAATTTTTGGCACACTTGGTTTGTAGCGAATGTACTTACATATCTATCGTGTTTAAAAAAAAAACTCATTCGCAGCATGCCATCAAAATGAAGTTTGGCATAACTTGATACATACCTATTGAAGCAAATGAACTACCATAAGTCAGAGAGACCTAAATTACATCTTGATCTTGAACTAATTTATTTTCCTAAAAATATACAAAACACTTAATAAAAACAATTTTTATTCGCAATCACATTGTAATGTGTCAATTTCATGACATGACAACAGCTGGGAACTAGATGATTACTTGAAACTAGCCAGGAAATTATTACATACCCCGAAAAATATTACATACCTGAAGAGTGGGGTGTTTCCATGGTAACAAAACATTGAGTGGGTTGTTTTCATGGTAACAAAAATATTAGCTACATCAATATATCTATTATTCAGAATTCAATTGTAGTTATTATTAAAAGTAGATGATTGCAAATAAAATAGTATACACACCACGGTGGAAAGTTTCATCCCTGTCTCGAGATAAAGTTAACCTCGACGCTACGCGTCTCGGTAAACTACCTAATCTCTCGACAGTAATGAAACACTTCCCACCTCGGTATGTAATATACTATTATTAACCGTTATGATTATTACACTCGTTGTATAAATGCCATTTTATTTTCCTTTTTGCTTGATACAAGTAAACTTAATGCAGCGTAAACTTTTGCTGTCATATACAGATGTTTTCATAAACAAAATGCAATCACATTCACCTACAGACTTAAGTTAAAAAATACATGAATAGATTTTTTATCTTTCTTTCGAAGGTCTGCCCTAAATGAGTTTTTACACTGTTTGTGTTGCGTATTTACTATTGTTACTTTAATAATATTGTCTTTGTTGTGTACTTTCTCTTACAGCTAATTCTATGCGATTGGTTCCGCTAAGTATTGAATCTGGTGTCCTGAATATTTAGTTTTATATAATTATTTTATCCGAAATAATTTGGGAATTTACTTCGCATATAGACAAATATGATTAATAAAAAAATCATAAGCTAGCAACATTTCAAAATTTTCATATATTAATTTTTTATTCCGTTAACAAATTGCCTAAAACAATCATTAATACGCTTTCCTGGCTGCTAACTGAGCATGCATTATTATGTCATAAATATTCAAAGTGTCGTCGATAGGGTTCGTGCTTGTCCAGAATAAATCAGGTACGTAATATGTTTTTAATTTTATATTTACCCACCGCACATCACAAATTTACGGGATTCTTTCTTGTGTTCATACGTAACACATAAAACATACACTTTCATAACAATAGTCTAAAAACATTGTATTAAATAGCGGAATATGTATGCTTACAAAGACTGAGTAATTATAAACGAACTTGTAGCAGACACACAATTTTGATTTAGTACTGCAATATTTACAAATGTGTAATATTCTGTAGTAATGAGACAAGAGCTGTGAACCTATCGGGTAATTTAGGAAAAGTTGTTGCATAACGAGTTCAAGTTTACACGAGCTTGATTGATCTATGTACCTACTTTAGGTAAATAAATCAATACAAATTTAACAATCCAGTCAAATTAAATAAGAGTACTTTTTAAATATAAGATAATAGCAACACTGACTTTACTTATATTTTAGTTAATTTGGAGATTATTGGTTACAGTAAAACATTGCCTTGTTTACTTAGTGTTAACAAACAACATGAAAATGTAATCAGTCTTCTCGCTGCATTGTGATTGGCTCTAGTATGTATAAATAAAGTAATCAATGATATAAGTTAAACTGCACAAGTTACAATTCCACCCACTAACCTCACAGAAATCACAAAATTTGTCCCATATACTACATTCTCAAGAAGTCAGCTGCTTAACTTGCTTTTATGCCACAAAAAGAAGTCGAAAAAATTGCTTGTTATGTCCTTACTAGCAACTTTCTTACTATTTTTCGTTGCTATGTTACTTCCGAGTTACATAAGAGTCGCAATAAATACATATATTCAATCTTCCAGCTGATTACACTCCTCATCATGACTGTTAACTATACAAAAAGAATTATTATAAATAAATTATAATGTCCTTTGATGCACATAATAATCTCAAAAATATATCACCATGCACATTTTAAAATTTGTAACTACAGAGCCATAATTTTCTTTTTATAACAAGCGTTTATCAAGCACAGACAAGGCGGAAAACGAACTTGAAAGTAACGATCAAACGCCAAAATAAAGATTGAAGATAATGATGAGAACCCACCCTGCAGTCCGATTTTGCATCTCCAGATCAATCGGACGAGGAGTTGAAAGGTACAGTACCGGAGTGGATTAAAGAGAAACCAATAGACTTTTTACAGATTGCTTTAATTATGTTAATTAAGTCGAATGACATTTTTGCTGCTCACCCACAAAAAACATTAATTTCACACACTTAATACAAAAATAACTATTTTCTACAACGGAATGAATAACGGTGTTTTACATATGTGAAAATAATGTATAGAATGGTTATGTTGAAAACCAACACAGTAGCTTAATACGTAGTAACACTATATTCTGTGCATTATTTTTGCAGATTTTGAATATATCTCCATTAAAAGTCATTTTATTAAGGTGTGGGCATTACTTAGCCCAGGCTGGTACTTATACTCTAATTATATTACATTTTATGTCAATAACTAATACATCAAATCTTATAAAAATGTAACGATATCCCTTATCCCTGGTGCATATATTAAATATTAATATCAAATCAAGTGTCACACCCTTGTCTACTGTTAGTACTGGGGTTTATAAGGAGGGCAAGCCCAATATTTTGAAATCACAGCAGACTTACTTAAATTAGTTCCCAACATCGTATTTAAAGTATTAAAGTTTAGTCAATATAAAAATTACAACTTAATAGATATTGCAAAAGAAATGCTGTTAATGAAAACTGCAGCAGAAAAATAAGTTTAATAAAGTATTTTAGTATAAATTAACATAACAATTGTACATAATAACAAAGGTAACTGAATGGCATACGATTAAATAGAACCACAACAATAGATTTCCACATCTTTCTCCAAATCTTCTTCCAATTACAGCACTTGTATATCCTGCTGGAACTTCTAGCAGTGTGCAGAAGAAAGCTAGTCCATTATATATTCTACACGGGAATGCTAGCTGTAAATAAATAAATACCCATCGTAGCCTTTTATTCAGGGGGAAAATTTATTAAGCGTTAAAATAATGGGTGATCCAACAGTTAGCGTGGATTCTGTTTAAAAATTCATTTTATAAACTTACACATAAAATATTTATTATATCAGAAAGTTTAATATGTAGCATTTATGTATGAAAAACAATATCATTCATATGACCGTCATGGCTTCCTTGACAGGAGGTTATTCGAATGTCAAAATTTTCGATAACTTTTCGCAGTAAAAGTAGATCAATGGCATCTAATGCAGCTCAAATGTGGTCTTTCAGTTGGTGAAGTGTTTGTGGGGTATTAGTATACACTTTATTTTTCAAATACTCCCAAAAGAAAATAATCTAAAGGAGTAAGATCACAGGATCCTGGCTGAAAATGCACCTCACAGTTTCTGGAAATGATGTGATCGTCGGAACTTCGAGCGCAATAAGGCGATTTTTTTATGGCTTGTATGGGATGCTGCGCCATCTTGCTGAAACCAGAGCTGATTCATATCCATTTCAGCCAATTTAGGCCTCAAAAATTCTCTTAGCATGTTATAATCCGTTGCATAGTGCCACAGGTCATACCCAATTGAAGTTCTTGGCTGTTCACGCACATTAACACTCACGGCAGCAATATTTTTTTAAATGAACTGTACGAGGATGCTGATACACTTTACGATCTTCCACCTATCCAGTTTCTTCAAATCGTCGCACTACTCTGCAGATTCATGACTCACTAGGACGATTATTTTGACCGAAGTAGTCTCGAATTTTACGAAATGTTTTTTCGACGGAACGATCATTTTCGTAGTGCGTTTGAATAACTTTTACTCGTTGTGAGGTTGAAAAAAACTCTATTGTTGCAATTACCAAAGTCTACACCTGACTTTTGTCAACAAATGTTTTCATGGCCATTGCGATATATGTCAGATAACGACAATCAATATCCACGCTAACCGTTGGATCACCCATTATTTAGTTCACTTATAATTGTAAGAGATTTCGATACTGAGATTGTGAAGTATAATTTTAAATGGTAAGCTAAAAAATTACTCAACGACAGTATTAGATAATTTCAAAATAATACAAAATACACCTGAGCCAAATCCACATTAAATGCAGTATATATTAAGAATTAAGAATCCTTGACAATTACTATTGTTTCTTAACACATCTTTCGTGCCCCCAGGTCAAGTTTTCAATAGTTCAAAGACATACGCAGAGCAGCATATGTCACTATTATTGTATTCGTCTTTATCTATTTATTACTTTAAAATTATATCTTCATTTAATTTCGAGTAGCTATTCAGTTTGACATAAAGAAATTTAAAGATAAATAATATTGAAAACTTACCGTAAATTCATGTAGAATGCCACTAAGGACAGCTACTATAAGAATTGCTACATTTTTGCTATAACCTATTCGAAGTAAAGGTATGTAAATGTTGTTCTTAAAAAAGTTATACATTGGAATATTCCATTTGGACCAAAAATTGTTCATATCCTTAGCATTCCACCAGTCCTTTTGCAAAGTAATGCTCTCACTCGTTCCAGTGATTCTCGCAAAAGTATATAAATACGTATTGAAAAACAGTTCAGAAAAGTACAATAGCCATACAAGATTAACTGGAAGCTAAAAACATATCGGTAAGCAATAAAATAGTAGCAACATTTAAATACTTGCAGCGATTTTTAAAACGCAGCGGAAAATACCCAAATAATTGGTTTGCGAAGAGTTTAAAGGTGCTTTCTCTAATTCTGGCTGAATATACTGGTAAAATATAATAGTAACAACATACATAATAATTAATGCTTTGACAACTCCATGCAGCAGTACTGTAACATTTCCTTTATGTATTTTGTGTTGTGATCGATATTCGAGAGCTGGAGTTAAAATCATATAAAACAATACGTTTACAAAGGTAATCCTGTCTCGATATTTTTCAATTTCCACGCCGGAATTCTGTTCTGAAAATAAAATAGATTTAGTTACATCAATTCTGCAAAACAGCGCGATTAATGTAAAGAATAGTAAAAAGGTTTTAAATAATAGACTATAAAATCATATAAAAAAGTAAGACCTCTAACACCCAAAGCGATGTCCATCGTTTACTTAATCAGCTATAGACTACAGACTTGTGACGTAAGTATTTCCTTAAAATAATATTTTTTTAAATTAGAAGAAAGCTCTTAGTCGTTTAAATTCTCTGAATTTATGCTTTTGGCATACTATCAGGAATGCAACTACATGGATAGCTAGGCATTTTCTTAAAATTAGGTTGCTAGTAAATACCGTCAAAATAAATAGATACAAAAATTATATAAAGTGCTTTCTTCTTACTATGTTGAATATATTAATGTACATATTATATGCACTCACCCTGTCAAAATTATACACCACTTCAGTGCTTTCTTTTCAGATTATCCTACTGTTATTATTAATCTATTGCCTATTTTGAAATAGAATTGGGCGAAACAAATTGGGACTCTGAACGATGATAGATGGGCCAGAAAGAGCATCAAATGAAGACCACGAAACAAAGCTTTTAGAAATAGAATACGTCCTCAAACAAGATGACACGATGATTTAAGGCGCATTTATGCAAACTGGATGCAAGTTGCACAAAATAGGAAGCTATGGAAGCAATCAAGGGAGACTTATGTCCAGCAGCGGACTTTAGAAGCTGACTGATCATGATTATTGATCTAAATTTTCCTTTTCTTATTATATGCGGCCTGTATACAGACTTTTTCAAAATTGCACGACACTATTCTAGGAGCCTGTTCGCTAGGTCAAAATACACAAATAATTTCTTATGAACATTAGCCCCAAGTTGTGGCATAAGAGTTTGTCACTCTGACAGATAGCTAGAAGGGTAGCAAAGGCAGCCGACTCCTGAGCCGAAGCTGGTCGTGGGGTAAACTGTAAAAAATATGGACGCAATTGACCCAAGTGCTTTGCCAATCAAGTAAAAGGTACACATCGAAAGGCGCTACTAATCAATCCCTGAAAAAAAGAGAGGACGGCAAGAGGACTAATAAAATTATCAGGTGTACATATCAAGGCAGTATAATTATAACAAAGACGAATACTCTGTAGTACATACACAAATCACGGCAACCAGATTAAATATCATACTAATAAAATACAATAATAAAAAGTTTAGTATTTAGTATAAATAAGTAATACAAAGAAAGTAAATGACAGTAGAATTAGCAATTTGCTTTACCAACAGGTTACTCTGTAAAAGCGCATAACCGCGATAGCGCTATTAAAAGCTAAATTTTGTGTTCGGATTGAATTTGATCCATAACCCACAAATGCAAACACATTCTAATTTTATTAATGAGAAGTCCTAGATACCCCAAGGTCTTAGTTCAGAGTAGGGCATTACATAATCCGGAATACGTTTAGTAATTAATTAAAATTTTCATCTGTTGCAATAAGTTGAGTAAAGAGAGCCATTAGGTCAATATAGGTCTCAATAATTAAGCTTCATTCAACCGAATTGATCGGTCACTAACATGAAGTGAAAATTCAAACGTTAAACTTCAAAGTCAGTACATGCAAGATTGCTTCACAAGGTTCAAAAATAAAATAATACGAACTTTGATGGTATATGAGATATATCCAAAATTACAATTCAGGTCTAACCTTGACATTGCAAAAATTATCGTAAGTAAACAATGACTCGAATACTTCAATATTATTACGCTACATAGGTAAGTTTTAAATTATACTATAATTATCTAAATTAGATAAATACTTATAAATGATTTTTGATCCTTAACAAGCGCCTCAAATTTTCTGCTATATCTACATTATTTTAATCAAATACAATCCGTATCTTTCTAATTGCCCATCTCCGAGCTTCACAAATCGCTAGAATAGTGCCATGCAGTTTTAAAATACCCTACATACTAATCATTTATAACAGACTTACCGTTATCGGTTTCATTTCTGTGTCGCCTGCGAATAGTCATATTCACATATGCGAAAGACCACGTTTTAGGGAACGTCAGGAAAATGTACCATATACATACTTCAGCTACCACTAGAGAAAATATATATAGCATTTAAATACCCTTAATTCATTCTATATTGTGCCTTTGAAAATAAATCCTACAAAAACTCTTCTCAGTATACGCAAGGTTTACACGGGCTTTATAAATTCCCTTCAAAGGAAAGAGATTCTAGATTTGTCATTAAAATTACTACCTGCTTTCTAAAATTTTTAATTCCTTCATCTACTTACGATAAAAGTATTGATGCTTACACATAAGCATAAGGAGTTAACTGATAGAATTATTTTAAGGATACGAAGCCAACTCACTTGGATTAAACTTAAACATGTAGAACGTAACAGAACAAAATATTCCAGCGGTGAATGCATTCATTGCATGCAATATCATTCCCATATTTTCCGACATCCCCTGAAATTAAATAGCATACAGCACGCATGTAAGGATATGCAAAACACATAATAAGCATAAAGTGCTAAATTTGACATTAAAGAGGTTTCTGCAGTAATCTATAAACATTAATATTATTATAAATGTAGATGGACAAGAATTTAAAATGTATAACAGAATTCATTATGAACTATAGTCATTCTTAATTATGTTATGAGCGAAATTGTGGTGACCGTCAGCAAACATTCAAATTAAATAAATTTAGTACAAAATAAGGAGCTATACAGATAAGAGGATATTTTATAAAATTGGCAATACTGAGTACATTAACTGCAGGAAAACGTTGTAGAATATAAATAATAGCTTAACCCTAAACAACAAGTTACAATCCACAGTTGAATGGAAGAACACGTTTTGTTCAAGAACCTAGAAACTGAAAGTATTTTTAAACCCGATGAATATATACCGGGTGCTGACTTGTACCACGTACCATAGGGATTTACATAGTAAATTCTTTACATTCAATTATTTGCTCCCCTAATTATTTTAGAGCTAAATTGTAAATACATTTTTACAGAGAAAAAACTACTACATCCATTCATACATAATGTTAACAATTTTCCATTTTCCGGAATGGTATAAATCAATGAAAACGAAATTTCAATTTTCAAAAACCCTGTGGTGTCTTGGAATTACCTAAACAAACAATATGTGTTGTTTGTCATTGATGTTTGACATTTGTAATAATTTGTTATTAATTTTGTTCTGTTTAAAGTGTTTAAGGTACCTCGTACTTCGCATACCTGGACCTTGTCGATAACAAAAATAGTTGTATGGTGAAAATAGCGCTCGCCAAGTAAGCGCTTTCTTTATTGTAAAATATCCGTATCGGCAAACTCCAAATAGTACAACCATTAATAGACTGATACATTAAGTTTAAAACTACAGTCACGTCATTAATACCTATTTGTGCAACAAGTGCTAAAATTGGATGTTTATGCACCAGACATGAAGATTATGAAACGAAGCCGAAGCCCCAAATATAAATGAGGAAAATATCTAAATTTTAAAATTAATATTTTTATGCACAATTAACATTACCCAATAAGTTTTTAATACTAGACGACGCGGCAAATTATTCTCTTTAAGTTAGTACCACTACCTTTTTTCCATGAAAATGGTAAGCAGGAATATGCATAACCGTGATAAGCCATCTAAATTGCTTATGTTCACAGGTATGACCAACCACCCGGTATAAATGTAATGAAAATTATTAAATAAGTAAAACTGATATATTAAATAACAGTGTTAATAGTTATCGTCATATTTACCAATATCAAGCTCTTCTCTATGACAAACATGAATATAATTTGTACGAGGCAACCTGTAATATAATGCATAAATTAGAATACAAAATAGCCACTGGCTTAATTCCTATACCCTGGCTTATTTACCTTATTATTCAAATTGTGATTTAGAATAAGCACTATAATAATATATGCTTGCTATCGCAAGCGTTTCGCATAATCCGTCAAAATGAACGAATAAATACTAAATAATGTACGCATGTGCATTAAGCGTTTACATTTAGTCACCATGGCGAACAACAGCGGTATGTCAAGTCGTTCTAAATGGTTATTTAACCAACAAGTGTGTTAATAAAGGTGATTAATAATCGAGAGATTTTAACGCGGATTATGTTAGGTGATACCTTGGGTAAGTGCTTACGAAGTAGTTCCCAGCCCCAGCTTCGAGCTTCCTAGAATCTTTAGTGATAAGAAATGTTATATAAGCATGTACACACAGTTCTTATGCCAGTTCTTATGTCAGTTAGTTCGAGTAACACCAGAAGAACAATACAACCACCAAATAGATTTATTCCTTCAGCACAGAATTCGTTTACACCTAGAGCTACATCGTACATTAGGCAGTCAAATCAACCTAGAAACTTTATTTCGGAAGAGTTACACTTTCAAGAGAACCCCGAGGAAGAGGACAACATTCAGGAATATTATTACGAAGAGGAACAAGAAGAAGATAATTACTACGAAGAACAGGATTTTACTTTACCTGCCCAGAACAACGACGACACGTAGCGCAGCCAATAAATGATCAATCGCTAGGAGAAATTATAGAAGTTAACAACCAAAATTCAACGTTACCATGTATTTACATTCCACAACTCAAATCAAACTTTTTAATCGACACCGGAGCATCTAAAACTCTTATTAAACCAGAAGTAGCATATAAATATTTCAATTACCATCAATATTTAAAGTGTCATTAACTCATAAATTTCATCTATTTAATTTCGACAATAAATACGACGGACTCATTGGAATAGATTTGTTAAGGAAACTAAAAGCAAAAATAAATTTCGAAAAAAGCCTTCTGGAAACACCACAGACCCACATCCGATTATATTCAATGGAAATAATCAATCAAGATTTGAATCATAAAATTACTATACCAGCAAGATCGGAATTTTTAGTAAACATACCCGTAAATAGGAACATTCATGAGGGAGTAATTGAAAATACAAAATTAAATAAATATTTGGAAATTCCGACTTCAAATAATTTTCCAACTACATCAGTGATCAACACCAGTGATCAAGAAATAACACCCATCATAACGAACCCTGTACCTGTTGAAATCGTGGAAGAAAATAATGACGCCTTATCACGCATCAAATTGAATCCTATTGACACACAATCAATGATCGTTAATTTCGATACCACCATGGAAGACTTATTAAATGAAGTAATAAACGAGACCTCCATTGAACAGGTTAACGAAACACCTTCGAATTCAAACCAAGAAATTCAAGCTGTACCAGAAGTATCAGAAGAGAATCAATCAATAAATACGACGCATACGCAATTGGAATCAACATCTACCATACCTATTTGTGAAGACGCCTTAGACACGAAACGCAATCAAATAATCTTTACCACTATTCACGGCAAATCACATAAAGCAAAAAGGGAACATAAAGGGAAAAACGAAGTAACAACCGCCTACATAGGAGAAGAAAATATTAGGACCAATATATTTCAATTCCTCAAGGAATATTGTATGCCTAACAAAGTTTATTATTGCCTATTTCCCAACGAAGAATTTTATCAAATAACTTGTGAAATTATAACGACCCATTTCAAAAATCAAGAACCGCACTTTTACAAATGCGTAAACAGAGTTATACATGTGATCAACAAAGAAGATCAAAGGGAAATTATAAATAATTATCACGAAGGGAAAACAAATCACCGAGGTATTCAAGCTACCTGTAACGCCCTTAAACGTCAATACTATTGGGAAAATATGGAAGACACAGTTACCCGCTATATTAATAACTGTTTAATTTGTAAAAAAGCCAAATACGAAAGGCAACCACATGAAGAACCATTAAACATTACAAGCACGCCAAGCCGCCCATTTGAACATTTACATATAGATACGTTTCAAATTGAGCAAAACGCATTTTTAACAATAATTGATGCATTTTCGAGATTCTGCCAAGCATACTATTTAACATCTAAAAATAGTATAGAAATAGCTGAAAATCTAATCACCTTCATATCTCAATATGGAGCACCTACTAAAATAACCATGGACGGAGGAACAGAACTTGCAAACGAATCAATTAAAAATCTTTTAAATCTACATAAAATTAAAATTCATATAACGACCCCTTTAAATCATAAATCCAACGGTATGATCGAAAGAGTGCATTCTACTTTAATAGAAAACTACAGAATTATAAAAATACAACATCCAAAGGAGCTACCGAAACAAGTAATTAAATATGCATTAATAGGATACAATAATACTATCCATTCCCAAACTAAATTTACACCCTTAGAAATAATATATGGACATACAGCCGTCAGAGACCCATTCGATATACACCTCACCGAAAAATATTACGAAGATTATCTTAACGACCATCAGAAAAAGATAACAACATTTTACGGCGTTTTACAACAAAGAATGCAACGTGAAAAGGAAAAGCTAATAACAAAAAGAAATAATAAAAACAACTCTAAGAAAATTACATTTAACATCAATGACAAAGTGCTTATTAAAACCAACGCCAGGAATAAAGCTAAAATTCAATACGATATACCATATACTATAAGTTCAATCAACGATAAAGGAATAGCTACTTTATTAGACAAAAATAATAAAAAGAAATCCAGGCATTTAGACGAACTAAGTAAACCCATTGTTACAGAACCACCTGTATCACCGTCATCTCTACCCTCGACAAGCCAGTAATTACAAAAATTGAAAACAATCCCGGTTTATTCCCACATAAACTCGGAAAAGCAAGAAATCAAGTAGACGGATGGACACTAATAAAAAATATCGACTATACTTCAATAATAGAAGAATACAAATGGTTGGAGTTAAACATTCAACGAATGAAAAATGCATTTATAAATTTACCTCACGGACATACATACGATCAAGAACTTCAAAATTACCAAACCCTGCTAAATATAACCTCATCTGAAATTAAACGAAAATTAAATCAACTATTTCTTACAAGAAATAAACGAGGCTTAATCGACGGCCTAGGAACAGTTTTCAAATCCCTAACTGGAAACTTAGATTCGACTGATGGAGAAAAATTCGAAAGAGCAATTGAAGAACTACGAAAAGGACAGGAATCCCAGGATAAAATTCTAACTGAACAAATATCAATAACGGAACAAATACTCGATAAAGTAAACAAAACTATTAGTACACTGAGAGTTGACCAATACACATTATTATCAAGAATAAAACAATTAGAAGCTCAAATCGAAGAAAACACAATTCACCGAGCGGAGATGTATTCGATAATCAATATGCATACTATATTTTTGCAAATATCAGGAATGATGAACGTAATGTTGTACCTACTTAATAATTTGGAAGAAGCAATCACTTTTACCAAACTCGAGATCATGCACCCATCAATAATTGATCCTGAGGACTTAGAAGCCAATTTAATATTTATCCAGAATAAAATACAAGGACAACAATTGCCATTTAAAATCAACCGAGAAAATTTACCTTTATACGAAGACATTATTGCAGTCAAAGCATATCAAATAAAATCCAGAATCGTATTTATTTTGGAAATACCTCTAATAAATCCGGATATCTACGATTACTATCATCTTTACCCATTACCTGTGAAAACCGATCAACATTTCCAAATAATTATACCACAGAAAATGTATTTGCTTTACAACGAAAATAATTACATTTCCACGGACGAATCCTGCAAAAAACTACGCAACGGCGAACACCTATGTAAAATCCAAGAAAAAATCAATTCAGAAGAACCACTTTGCGAAGCTCAACTCATTTCATTTATAAAAAATAATGTGTGTAAAATCGAAATATTTACATTAGAGCATTTTAAAACACAGAAAATCGCCCAAGATTCGTGGTTACTGATTGCCGATAGAGAATTAATATCCACAATCACTTGTGAAAATAGTAAGCAGAAGATGCCGCTAAATGGAAATTACATTATACAAATACCGCCAAAATGTGAACTAAAAATAGAAAACAAGGTACTGAGGACAAATTATTACTCTAATTCCGTAAACGAAATAATTCAGTTGCCGATGATCAACTCCACGCCTACCGAAGAACAGCAAATAAATAATAAACTCCCATCGATACATCTGGAGAATATCGATCTAGACGACATATTCACTTTAAAAAGTAAGCTAAAAGACTTGCGTAAAAAAGTGTATAAACCGAATTTTGACGGACATTTATATTATATTAGTAATAGTGTATTTTTTATATTAATCTTAGTTATAGCCGCAATTTTGTTCACTTTATATAAATATAATAAACTGCCTGCTTTATGTAATAAAAATAGCATAGATAAATTAGGGCCAAAACCAGTCGAAATTATTCCTTAGAAATTATAATAAAAATGTAATTTTACCATAATTTCTGCTCTAATGAAGGGAGGGATTATGTTAGGTGATACCTTGGGTAAGTGCTTACGAAGTAGTTCCCAGCCCCAGCTTCGAGCTTCCTAGAATCTTTAGTGATAAGAAATGTTATATAAGCATGTACACACAGTTCTTATGCCAGTTCTTATGTCAGTTAGCATCTAGTAGACACATTGTAAACTGCATTTTGTAACTCCGTAACTTGAATAAATTAATTTTTTTTTATTTAACAAGTTTCGTAAATTATAATTCGCGTGAGCGAGTGGAGCGAGCGAACACGTTAATGAGCGAGATTATTAATCACCGATTAACATAAGAGTTGGTTACAAGACTTTTCCGTCAATCGTACGTTTATTAAAATCCATCAAAAATATGTATTAGTTTTGACATTTCAGATACATTTGACGTTTAGTACGTATGGTTGCCGATGCCGGAGCGGATTTTGCGGCAATTAAAAGACTTGGCGGTTGAAAATCCGCCTCTGTTGCCGAAGGATACATTGAGAACTCGATAGGAAATAAAATAGAAACTGCCACAAAGATATTGAGCGAAGCGTTTTCTAATGTAAATATTAATATTAATAAATCCACGGAGTAATTTAACCTTTAGTTTTGACATTTCAGATACATTTGACGTTTAGTACGTATGGTTGCCTATATAAAATCATTGCGAAAACGGGTCTATTAATGCATGATTTTTTAGACAAAATCATGCATTAATGAGTCGAAATATACACGATTGACGGAAAAATTAATTTTTGCACTTCCGGGACTAAAGTTGATACTTTAGTCCCCGTAAACAGGGACTAAAGTAGCTCATTTAATCCCCAGGGACTAAAGTAAAAATGATACCGTAACTATGGTAAATTTATGTACACACGAGGTTAGTAGGTTAGGTTTTGTTTGATATTTGACACACACTGACGCAAAACTTAACCTGCAAATCTTGAATTTGACATATACTGACAATACACTTCAGTACTGCCAACTGAATCAGGCTATCCAGGACCTGCTGCAATTCAGTTTTTAATAAATTATAATTGTCAGTTTCCAAATTGACAGATTCCAAATTTTGGAAATGTTTGATGATAATGTTCCCAAAAGTGCAAAAAATTGCGTATATACCTCGGGACTACAGTGCCTAAATTCCTTGAGTGGTGGTCACCCTCGAGGCAACATACTCCACTCGCGGGATTAAATGGTGCACTTTAGTCCCTCATGATATAATATACTATTAGAAAATTATTATCAAGAAAATGCAACAGTGTGTGATAATAACTAGTTGGGACGGCTAGTTGTATATATAGTGACAATAGTAAAAGCGAATTGTTTTCTGTTTAACTAAGAAGAAAGATGTAAGCGGGTAGAGGTGATAGCATACGGATGCAACAGCAGCAGATGACAGATCTACTTCAGGGCTAGCGAGCCTGCCAACGTGAACTCTAGGTTTCCCTCCAACCTTGGTTTTCTTCCAACCTTACCCCGGGGGTAACCAATAACCCAACCTTAATTCCACGTACACTTATAGTACTCCCCTCCCCCCTATATTCCATCCAACTCGCCAACACGCTCAGCAAGCGTGGCATTTTAATAGCCAAAAACCTCCTTTCTATACATTTATATGGTATGTCGTATATCAAAGAAAAATGACCCAGGTGAGTAGAGTACATTACTCTGAATCTCACATATAACACAAAAATAATAAAAAGACGATTGAAAGCAATGCAAATATGAGGATATTGAAATTAAAGCTATCAATGGACAAACAAAAGTTATAATGTTATAATCACAACTAAACAGGATATAGTGACAACACTTGAAAATTTCTATATGGGATTATACT
>CALNHX010012658.1:0-23472 GCA_940337035.1 Agriotes lineatus
GGCTGTATCACTGCAGCGGGAAAAGTATTTTATTAATTTTTCCATCCACTTATCAATAATAAAACCGATAGAATCACTAAAGACTAAAGTTATTCAATGTGATATTTAATTTTTTAACTGTTTTTATTGCTTTCTCGTATAGAGAAAGTCTCGCAATCGTCCAAAAATTCGACCCCGAGAAAATCAGGGAGAAAGTCACTCCTGGATTATTTTTCTTTGAACTCGCAGTCGTATTTTCTGCTTTATGCCAGATAATAGTGGATCCTTATAAAATGTAGCTCTATTTAGATATTAATTCAAGTGTGTAATTATTTATAACTGCTTATAATTAATTATTGTTTGTATCTTTTTCTGTTGTACTCATTTTCAGTAGTAAATAAATGTTTAAAAATATTTTCCTGCATTTTTTTAATTTGGCGAAAAAGGGTTACCTAAAGGTTAATTAATATTTTAACAGATCAAAACATTTAAAAAATCGTCATAGATACTGAAAAAAGGCCCTTTAAAAGTATTTAGGGCCGGTTGCAGAAAGCAATGCTAAGTCTGGTGTTAGCTAACCGCGTCAAAGTGAACAAAATTGCATCAAATTTTGTTTACTAATGTATTAGTTACCATAAGCATTTGAGATTTGATTCGTAGTGTTTAAAGATTCTTATCTGACAACCCAAAAAGGGATTAGAGTATGTACCTATTAGGGGATTAGTACATTCCAATACCTGTTAGTCCTAAACAAAAATAGCTGTTAGTTAAGTTGCCTATAATACTTCTAACTTTAAATTAAAAATACTCGCGAAAAGTTTTACAAAATATTGGTTCGTGTGTAATTACCAGATCAGGTATTTTATTGAAACGGTTTCAAAGGTACAGTTGTACTATAAAAACCTTTACGAATGCTGTAGTGGAGTCTATTTTTTAAAAGTTTTAAACGATTAACCGTATGATCCAATAAATAAAAGTATTCCTTTTGCCATTTTTAATCGCTTTTGGTAGCTTTTTGAAAAATAACGCGTTTCTCCAAATTAATCTTTGCGGCTGGGATATTATACGAAACAATGTAAGTTTTATCCTAAAATTTGACTAACGCAGTGTATTGCCTAACCCCTCTTCTTATCCCCCTTAAAGCCAGACCAAACGAAATTAATTGACACAAAAGGTTTGTTATGTGCATACTGAATGAGCGTAGTTATTAATAAAAGTACAGGCCAGTGAAAAGGCAAGCAATCTGAAAGGTAGTTGAAATCAAAGGTAAGGATAAAATAGAAATTGCAAAGAGCAATCCAGAAGGAAGGCAACGGAAGAGAAGAAAAGCTAGTGACGTGTTAAAATTATGAACTTAAGAACTAGTGCATTAATAAAAACAAAGTGCAAAAGCAGAGCAGCGATTTATAAAACATGTGTGTAACGAGAACGAACAATTTTAGAAATAAGCAATAAAGACAATTCTAGATGTAAGTAAATTTTAATATTAAGAATCATGTAATCAAACTTTACTTCGTTTATGTGTTTTTGTTATCAAAATTAATTTCTAATTAACATGAACAGATTGCGGTATCATAGCAACGTGATGCTGTTTTGTTGATAATAATAGGAGAACAATTGAAATAAATTAGAAGCTTGTTGCCCCAAAATTTGTGCTCCCTAAAACTAATGTTTTAACTTAATAAAAAAGTGTTTACCAATTTTAAAAGTGTTGCATTTTATTTTACTCTTCCCCGTGCACCCGTGGTATTGTCTGTAAAAAGTTCCACGAGATAAAATTTGTAAATTTTCCAACTCCGACTTCGAGTGTGAACGGCAGTGAGCACCTGAAAATTCCGAAGATCGATCCCGGCCTATTTAAGCTGCGAAACCCAGAGATCTGTACTGCAACAGGTCGGCGGGGTCTGCAAGAGCATCCGGAGTGAGATTTGCGGCCAGGGAAGCTAAGCCAGAAGCAGAAAACCGGCAGCGTCACCTGCGACCAGCATCGAAGCAAGTTCGACGAGAATTTTTCGAGGTAGGATCTATCTGTAATTTGAGCGTCAGAACCTGGGAAAGTTGTTTAACTACAAGAATAAACCTTTCTGAAGAGGCCTATCGCATATCTAAGATTGCAGACACGGCTCAATCTTCATAAATTTGACGGCGTCAGTACATTTTGCGATTTTGGGCAGAATCAAGCCATTTTGCAGGAAGTAAGACAAAACATCATCGGGCGTCTATTTACGTCATAGCTATTAACAAATTCATGTCGTTTGTTGCCAAGCGGGATATTTAAACCAATTTACCTGAGGGTTTCTTGCTTCATTCCATGATTTAAACATTAAAATTAACTCTGGTTGCATTTGCGAATTTTCTGTGTACAGCTGTCAGATTGAGGTTAAGAATAATACTTAGTTAGAGTCGCGCTTATGAGCCACTTTGGGACGATTAGTCTAAAATTTAAAATAATTTATGAATATACCCAAATTCTGAACCCACCTGAGAGGAGTTTTTTGTGTTTTGCCGTGAGATAGTCTAGAAAATAGTGCAGTTCAATAAAATATAAAGAGGGGCAATTAACCATTTTATTTGAACATTAATTCATACGTTTTATTTTTAATTAGCCTAAAAATGTAAGGCACAGGCAAAGGTAGCACAATATAAAATAACCTAAGAATTGTATTGTTATTTGCCCTATTATTAATTTTCTAATTTACAAAAACCTTCATAAATCAAAGCCAACAATCATTACAAACAGGCACCGCAACGTGGAGCCTATGCAATCATCATAACAATATATATATGTAAGTGTCCTCAAGCTTCCGGGTTGGAACATAGGGCCTCCACAAATGCTCGCCATCTTATTCTGTTTTGCGCTATTAGTTTGACTTCCAGCCAGGCTCTTCCTGTTGTTTTTATTTCTTGTAATATTGTCCTTTGCCATGTTGACTTAGGCGTTCCTCTCCTTTTGCTGCTTTGGGGGTTCCACTCTAATGCTGTTCTCGCGATGGTATTAGGGTTCCTTCGTAGCGTATACACAATTCAGTTCTATTATTTTAATCTGGTCTCATATCTTAGTTGAGTTTGTTTAGAGCGCGAGCGCCTCCATACTTCCGGGTGCAGGAAAAAAACCCCGGAAAAAACCCCGAAAAAAAAACCGAAAAAAAAAACCGTAAAAAAACTCATAGGAAAAATAACCCCGGAAGAAAAACCCCTACGATTAATTTTACTGTGATGTATTGCAATAAGATTTGTTTTGTCAAACAAACTTTAATTTTGTTAAGAGTAATTAATTCCGCTTGGTCATGGGTCAGTCTCCATTCTACATTTTTTAGAATAAGAATTTCATTAAACAGGAGACTTAAAATGTTGAAAGATGATTAGAGGATTAAACTACAACAAGCAATTTGTGCCCACCATTCAAATAAGGCCTGCATTATCAATATTTTAGGATTAACTTGAGAAAATCAATTAGCATCCCAGACAATTCTTAATCCCTTACAGTCATATTGATAATAATAATGGCAATTGTCTAGAATTCTTGCTATACAGTGAAAATTCATGAACTGCGAACACGAGTAAATCAAGGCGAATTTACGATTGCCTAAAAATACGCCAAGACCGATGGACAGTCGGTCTAAGGTACTCTGATATTAATTCACGGGTCGTCTGCGTTGATTGTTTAAGTAATTGTTCAACGCAGACGCCTAGTGTAATTTTTTTAAATTAATTATTATATCACAGATAGAATATATGAGGTACTGTTATTCTGTGATTAATTCAGGTGATAAATTCAGAGTTAAAAAACAGGATTTTTAGAGATTAACAGTACAGTAAAAGAAGGTAGTTCTTAAAGTAAAACGCATTCTGAAGAAAGAAATAATTTCTTCCGAACAAACTAACTCAGTAAAAAAAAGATGCAAACAAAAATAAAACTATTTTTATTTCAAACAACAAAATTCAAGAAGTTTAAATTAGCTCTTGTTCAAAGAGCCTGCCTTCTTGCGCTAAACAATATCCTAAGCGATCATAGAAACGTATTAATGCTAGTACTCTGAACAACTCTTTTAATTTTTAAACGCAGTTCTTCAAATCGTTAGTTGTAGTGAAAACGACTTTTCAGAGAAAGTTTTAGGCATATCTGTCACAGTTTCGCAAAATTCCATACTTCTGAAATGGCCAACGGGAAGAATATCGCAGCGAAATCTACTAGTTCTGCAATTTATTTAAATAAATATCTGGATAGTCATTAGCGGTAATACAAACCTCTTTTAACTACCTGTCTTCATTGGGAACATTAGGGCTTTTGTGCCTTTGGGGAGAAACACATCCAAAGTTTCCAAAATTTGAAATAACTCCATGTAACTTTGATAACGATAAAGAACGCCTATTTTCAAATGTTGTGAAAGAATTTTAAATTTCCCGGACCGTTGGACCCTGATAATACCATTTTACAATTTGCACGGATCGGTTGCTTCGTAGTTATCGATTTTAAGATAGAAATGACAGCAGATATTATCTACTGACAAAATACGCGAACTGTCAAAGTTAAATTCTCGGCATTTGTAAATTCAACATATCGTCTGCCGTGTTCGTAGTAAAAAAAATCTCTCTGTATACTAAAATGTTGAGGGTGATAGTTATAATTGAAGTAACCATGGAAGTGATACGTTCAAATAAAAGTGGCCAGAAGTTATGTTTTGGTGGTTACATGTACAGTTAAGCAAGGGTCACACGATCATTTTTTTGCATCAAATTTGCTTGTCAAACATTTTCCGTGACGTCATACAACAATGTTTGATTCTCTCTATCAAACAGGGTGGTCACACCATAAAACTTGTTGTGCTACTATTAGAATCAGCTGTTATTGTGAGGTTATGGTTTGCTGTAAAGGCACGAATTGTTAACGTTTATCACTTTCTTTTACAATAAAGGAAGTACATATTGGTTTCACCCCAAAAATTCGAAATTGAGTTTTCAACAGATCTTCACGTTTTAGACTCCCCTGAACTCAAAAAACATGTTTTTGCTCATTGGTCTGTGTGTCCGTCCGTCGGTCTATCTGTGAACAGAATAACTCATAAACGAAAAGAGGTATGGCGTTGAAACTTCATATATAAGTTTTGTGTACTATGTAGATGCGACAGCAATCTTTTGAAGAAAATCGCATAACCGAAAGTAGGTGTTTACTCTTGTGATTTTTCAGTTTTTTTCGATTTTTTCAAAAACGGCTCTAACGATTTTTTTCAAACTTCTCATTTTTATTACATTTTTAATGTGTATTGATGTGAGATAGTTGATTTTCCAGTTGAATACTTCTAAAATGGGTTTCTTTTGTTTTTTTTTTCTATTTTTTTTTATTAACTCCTATTTTAAATAAATCACCCGGTATATTATTACATTTTTGAATTCAGCTTAAAATTATAGAGAAAATTTGTCTCTTCACCTAACGCTCTATTTTGTACGGTTTTTGTATAATTTGTAATTTTTGACAAATGCTTAAAAATTTAAAATCAAATTTTTGCCTAATTATAAGATCACTGGAAAAGGAAGTTGTGTGCTTGTATCACACCAGATTTTTTTTGTTTCAAAATGGAAGAGCAAGTAATTATCCTATCGTTAGTAGGTTTAGGTCTAGCGTTGTGTAATAAGAAACAGCAAGTGGTTACAACGACGTGACCAAGAACGGAGGGTGTTATCAATGGTACACACAGAATTGAAATGTGAAGATGGTGGTAGTTTTAAAAATTATTTGAGGATGGATGAAAGAGTATTTACAAAACTTTTAAATATAGTCACCAACACAATTTCAAAAACCGACACGAATATGAGACAAAGCTTCATTCCGTGCTAGCTTGTTATGATAGCTGGGGTCTTTTACGAAATACAAGACCTCCTCTTGTTGATAGGCTTCTATTAGGGCCGACACTTGCTCACGCGTCCAAGACATGGCTATTTTTGAAGTAAAAATGCGTTCTTAACCTAAAAACCCTGAACCGTGAAATAGGTACCACTTTCACGCACTGCGCAGAATCGCGTGAAAAAGTTGCACCGAAATAGAGCCCGTCCTATATTTTAGAAATGTTTGACAACTATGAGGCTGACGTCATGAAATACGTCATCATTGGTGTATGACAAGCAAATTTGATGCAAAAAATGATCGTGTGACCCATGCTAAAAAATTTCAAATGCACAGAGCTTAAAAACAACGTAACGGAAGAAAGTTTTAACTCCAAAATTAATAATTCCAAATGTATGGTCCAACACGGGTTTATCAAACTTTATTTTTTTATTTCTCAAAGCTCAATGCTTGGTGCAACTACACGCAGCCTGATGTCATAGCTGAACCAGCAAAATGAGCAAAGTTCCTAGAACCCCGGATAACAAAACACAAGATAAGGGTTCCAATGCACTACTATACCACGTATGGAAAGTTTTCGACCTTAAGTATCACATTACCAACGCGGCTCCTAAAGAATACCAAGAAATATATTTAGGTTCTGAAATCGATGTTTAAATGTGTGACAACAAAGAATTCATTTGAGAGCTTAACTACATTAGGCAGAAAACAAATCGCCGAAGCTGCAATACAAAACGGTCTTGACCATCTAACAAAGAATAGCTTATCGCTGTAATTCGAAGATTTGAAACTAACCGGCACTGCTTGCCATAAACGACGTAGTCCCGAGAACTAATTTCAAGGGCAACAAAAGCGATGCACAGAATTTGGGGCGCTCATATACAATGTCAACAATACGAAATCAAAGAAGGAATTCACGGTCGCGAAATAAATATGCGAGGCGCAAGCATTTCATCGCCCGTCGGAACAAATTCGAATATAACTAGTGCAGGGCCGAATCCAGTGAAATTTTAAATATAATATTTTCAGCCCAAGTTCACTAATAACACCCTATAGTGGGATTAATGACAATAGAGACTTAACGAGGTCGAATATTCTAACACCCCCCTTACTAGAGATCAATTTCCCAAATTGGTCCTTGAGACGACCGAGAGAGTTGCTAGAAGATTCGCTTAACTTGAGGTGCGGGTTGAGATAGCCGTCACTACTCAGGATCCCAACCACGCGATGACGGATAGCGTCAATGGACAGAGTGAGAAGGAAGAAGAGTTTGCCAAAAAGACCGGTTACGCCGGTGGAAACTACGTAAACTTATTATCATAAATGTCAAATCCGGGAAAAGTCATTAATGCGGGATTCTCAAAATCGGGAAACGTCTTACGCCTGCATAAGTTTCCGTCCAACCTGCCAATCGAACACAGGGAGTATTTGTAAAAGTTACAAACAAAAAAAGAAGTCCATGATCTAACCCCAAAGGCTAATCTGAAGAGGGCACGCTGCGCGTCACGGGATCAGCGCATTGTGTGAGTCCCACAGCAGGAACACCCACAGGGAAAGAAAGGACAAAAAGGTTGTGACAGAAACTGTCAAGCATGGTCATTGATCGGGAGTAATCTAAAAGAAAACTAAGTCCACCGAAATTCTCAATTGATGACGATGCCGAAAGCGAAGTCGTCTATGAATTCGCAAAATGCGAGACCGAAAATGACTACGACACCGAACACCAAAAGAAAATCCGGAAAAACAAAGTCTCCAATAAATGTCAACATAATATTCACTAACGAAACAACATGTGAACGGCCGTGCACTGCCGTCACACGAAGCTCAAAAGCTTTGTCCCTCTCAGAATCCACGGAGCAGGAACACGAAACATGGCCTAAAGCCATCAAAAGTCTTCAACAAAAAAAGAAAAGTCTTTCCCACAGGGCAAAGACACCTACAGTGACAACCTAAAGTCATCAACACAAAATTCGGTAGGTGACGACAGATCGTCAATAAATAACGGAACGATGGAGTCTCGATCGTAAAAGAATTATTCCAGGCTTCAGAATGGCACAGCGCAACCAGAATTTGCAAAGATGCAACGCTCTCATACTACACGAGAACACAAGCGGGATTACTTAAGCGGCGTCTTCAAACAGATGTGCAATAAAGCAAAATTTGCCCCACCTCAACCTTCAGAGCGTGGACAGCAACGGTACAAAACACCGATCCCAAGATAATTTTACGCTGGCCTAGAAGTCACTGAAACAAAACAACAACAGGCGACTAAATCGCAACATACTCCAACACGGTAAACAACTAAGTCAATAAACGAAAGGGATACGACAAAAAGTGTGCAAGACACTACGACAAATGTTGATGCACGCGATGAAATCAGCAAACGAAGTTGGGCGGTACACGATAGAAATGAAAACAAAATAGAAGTCAATCAAAAAAATACTACGCCAATCCAACTAAGATGGTTTGAGAGATATTAAAAATTCGCATACGCGGATCTCACAAACACACCAACACAAACCCCATCCTAACAACGGACCAATAAAGAATAAAGAAAACGAAATGATTTCCAACTCGTTAACGAACAACAACGCGGCACCACATCAAAGGATAACAACAAAAAAAGTCAACATCGGTAATCTAAATGCGTCAATGTCGATGAACTCTACTAACTTCAACTTAAATTCGGAATAGCACAATAAAATTTCAAACTAGCTGAAGGCTAAACACAATCAACAATAAACGAATTCAAAAAAAGTTTGATACCTTCCAAAAATTTCAGAGTTTTCACGAAAAAGACTAAAAAAACACGGTTTGCTTAACGATCCATACTAAAACAAACGATAGCACCAAAAAGAATGGCTCCAAAATATGCCCTAGTACGAAAAAGAAAATGTTGAAATCTTGAACACGAAAAAACGCAAAAATCCCGCGAAAAATCTCGGGAAAAACAATGTTTGGTCTATCAAAGGGATAGCAAGGAACTTATTTAATAAAAGAAAACAAATAGGATACGCGTCCTGATATGAAAAAAACACGTTTCCAAATTTCAAAGTCCTAAAAAGTCAAGTTTTCATGCAAAATACTGGAAAAAACTATATGACGTTAATGCCAAACACTAAAATGAAGCTGTATGACAAGAAAAGAAACACAAAAACAATGCCCTAAGGGCGTTATCGACAAAAACAAAGCCACACGTTGGGATAGCCAGTTTAACTGTTACGGTATAAAATGCTCAGATCGACATTGATCAAGAGCACTGTCAAAAATCGGGTACAAACTATAGGGTTCGCCGGCTTTACTAAAAAGGACACAGATCTTAATGTTCTGGAGCAGATTTTGTTGCTCCGGTTACCTCCACTTAGCTCAGACGGGAAGGCGTGGTTCGAGAGTACAAAGAAAAACCGACGGCACTTACCCTAAAGATTGCTTACAAGAATTGCCTAAGGACGCCACTCGTTTTGATAAATTAACAGCCCTCGTGACCCAAAACGAGAAATATCACAGGGCTCTACTGAAGATGTGCTGGGTTAGCTGCACGCTGCGAAGCGTCGTCCACTAGGTTCCCTCCAAGTCGGGCGGTCAGCACCAGGTGGCCTTAATGACTTACCGTATGACCACCTCCCTAAAGGGGCTCAAAAGAATTTACTCAAGCCAAAAACTGTATGGCTTTTCCAATAAAAGCACGTGTTCTAGCTTCACATTTGATTACACTTGGCATTTTGCCACATTAGGATTGAAGATCCACAGATTGCAAGTTTAAGTCAACTAAACAAACTAAGTGTGACTATATTATTGTTTAATGAATGAAAATCGACACACACAGGGCCACAAGTTGGCCATAAGAAGGTAACATACACCCTAACTGAAAATTGTCGGGGATCCCAAGCAAAAGTTAACTTAATGACGAAGTACAATACACAAGTTATTTGACGAAATTAAATTCGCAGGCGCAAAGTCCTACAGCATGCGAGGCACAATAAACCTACAATTCGGTAGCACTTTCGCGACACATTAAATCAGGAAGCAAGACAAAAATACATTGGTAGATCCTACCTTTTATAGCTAGAACACCTACTGCGTTGACGATGACCGAATGCTGGACCGGATCCTGGAGAAGCTTAGTGGCCGCTTGCAGCAATACAGCTCCCCAAAGGGTTGTTAAAGGGCTTTGCCAAAAGCCAAGCGGTGACTGCAGAAGGTCGAGGCCTGCAGAAGACGGCGTCCACAAAGTCCAAGGTTACGTCCCGCAGCGAACGTAGAACAGGATTGCCCAAAGGAGTTGAGCGAAGGCAGTGGCCAGCGGCCCGAAAGAGTGTTGAATTAATTCGAGGTGAAAACGGTAGTCCCCGGGAACGCAGAAAATACTTTGGGTTCGGCACGACGTGGTAGAATTTGCAAAAGCAGATATTTCCCACTCACTATGAGAAAATTACGTAGGCTTCATAAGGCGTCTTGGATTATCACTTAACGAGCTATCTGCTTCGAAGCCTGCAGCAGAACTTAAAACGCACGAAAAGCTTCCCTCCGGGGCCACTAACAGTGCAGCCCCAGAGGCAACACAAAACCATAAGCGTCTGTTGTACTCAAAGGCTGGCTACTTATTAAAATTTCAAATGCACAGAGCTTAAAAACAACGTAACGGAAGAAAGTTTTAACTCCAAAATTAATAATTCCAAATGTATGGTCCAACACGGGTTTATCAAACTTTATTTTTTTATTTCTCAAAGCTCAAAGCTTGGTGCAACTACACGCAGCCTGATGTCATAGCTGAACCAGCAAAATGAGCAAAGTTCCTAGAACCCCGGATAACAAAACACAAGATAAGGGTTCCAATGCACTACTATACCACGTATGGAAAGTTTTCGACCTTAAGTATCACATTACCAACGCGGCTCCTAAAGAATACCAAGAAATATATTTAGGTTCTGAAATCGATGTTTAAATGTGTGACAACAAAGAATTCATTTGAGAGCTTAACTACATTAGGCAGAAAACAAATCGCCGAAGCTGCAATACAAAACGGTCTTGACCATCTAACAAAGAATAGCTTATCGCTGTAATTCGAAGATTTGAAACTAACCGGCACTGCTTGCCATAAACGACGTAGTCCCGAGAACTAATTTCAAGGGCAACAAAAGCGATGCACAGAATTTGGGGCGCTCATATACAATGTCAACAATACGAAATCAAAGAAGGAATTCACGGTCGCGAAATAAATATGCGAGGCGCAAGCATTTCATCGCCCGTCGGAACAAATTCGAATATAACTAGTGCAGGGCCGAATCCAGTGAAATTTTAAATATAATATTTTCAGCCCAAGTTCACTAATAACACCCTATAGTGGGATTAATGACAATAGAGACTTAACGAGGTCGAATATTCTAACACCCCCCTTACTAGAGATCAATTTCCCAAATTGGTCCTTGAGACGACCGAGAGAGTTGCTAGAAGATTCGCTTAACTTGAGGTGCGGGTTGAGATAGCCGTCACTACTCAGGATCCCAACCACGCGATGACGGATAGCGTCAATGGACAGAGTGAGAAGGAAGAAGAGTTTGCCAAAAAGACCGGTTACGCCGGTGGAAACTACGTAAACTTATTATCATAAATGTCAAATCCGGGAAAAGTCATTAATGCGGGATTCTCAAAATCGGGAAACGTCTTACGCCTGCATAAGTTTCCGTCCAACCTGCCAATCGAACACAGGGAGTATTTGTAAAAGTTACAAACAAAAAAAGAAGTCCATGATCTAACCCCAAAGGCTAATCTGAAGAGGGCACGCTGCGCGTCACGGGATCAGCGCATTGTGTGAGTCCCACAGCAGGAACACCCACAGGGAAAGAAAGGACAAAAAGGTTGTGACAGAAACTGTCAAGCATGGTCATTGATCGGGAGTAATCTAAAAGAAAACTAAGTCCACCGAAATTCTCAATTGATGACGATGCCGAAAGCGAAGTCGTCTATGAATTCGCAAAATGCGAGACCGAAAATGACTACGACACCGAACACCAAAAGAAAATCCGGAAAAACAAAGTCTCCAATAAATGTCAACATAATATTCACTAACGAAACAACATGTGAACGGCCGTGCACTGCCGTCACACGAAGCTCAAAAGCTTTGTCCCTCTCAGAATCCACGGAGCAGGAACACGAAACATGGCCTAAAGCCATCAAAAGTCTTCAACAAAAAAGAAAAGTCTTTCCCACAGGGCAAAGACACCTACAGTGACAACCTAAAGTCATCAACACAAAATTCGGTAGGTGACGACAGATCGTCAATAAATAACGGAACGATGGAGTCTCGATCGTAAAAGAATTATTCCAGGCTTCAGAATGGCACAGCGCAACCAGAATTTGCAAAGATGCAACGCTCTCATACTACACGAGAACACAAGCGGGATTACTTAAGCGGCGTCTTCAAACAGATGTGCAATAAAGCAAAATTTGCCCCACCTCAACCTTCAGAGCGTGGACAGCAACGGTACAAAACACCGATCCCAAGATAATTTTACGCTGGCCTAGAAGTCACTGAAACAAAACAACAACAGGCGACTAAATCGCAACATACTCCAACACGGTAAACAACTAAGTCAATAAACGAAAGGGATACGACAAAAAGTGTGCAAGACACTACGACAAATGTTGATGCACGCGATGAAATCAGCAAACGAAGTTGGGCGGTACACGATAGAAATGAAAACAAAATAGAAGTCAATCAAAAAAATACTACGCCAATCCAACTAAGATGGTTTGAGAGATATTAAAAATTCGCATACGCGGATCTCACAAACACACCAACACAAACCCCATCCTAACAACGGACCAATAAAGAATAAAGAAAACGAAATGATTTCCAACTCGTTAACGAACAACAACGCGGCACCACATCAAAGGATAACAACAAAAAAAGTCAACATCGGTAATCTAAATGCGTCAATGTCGATGAACTCTACTAACTTCAACTTAAATTCGGAATAGCACAATAAAATTTCAAACTAGCTGAAGGCTAAACACAATCAACAATAAACGAATTCAAAAAAAGTTTGATACCTTCCAAAAATTTCAGAGTTTTCACGAAAAAGACTAAAAAACACGGTTTGCTTAACGATCCATACTAAAACAAACGATAGCACCAAAAAGAATGGCTCCAAAATATGCCCTAGTACGAAAAAGAAAATGTTGAAATCTTGAACACGAAAAAACGCAAAAATCCCGCGAAAAATCTCGGGAAAAACAATGTTTGGTCTATCAAAGGGATAGCAAGGAACTTATTTAATAAAAGAAAACAAATAGGATACGCGTCCTGATATGAAAAAAACACGTTTCCAAATTTCAAAGTCCTAAAAAGTCAAGTTTTCATGCAAAATACTGGAAAAAACTATATGACGTTAATGCCAAACACTAAAATGAAGCTGTATGACAAGAAAAGAAACACAAAAACAATGCCCTAAGGGCGTTATCGACAAAAACAAAGCCACACGTTGGGATAGCCAGTTTAACTGTTACGGTATAAAATGCTCAGATCGACATTGATCAAGAGCACTGTCAAAAATCGGG
The DNA here is from genome assembly GCA_940337035.1 of Agriotes lineatus. NCBI lineage: Eukaryota > Metazoa > Arthropoda > Insecta > Coleoptera > Elateridae > Agriotes > Agriotes lineatus. The sequence continues at coordinate 13,382 of CALNHX010012658.1, forward strand.
TACAAACTATAGGGTTCGCCGGCTTTACTAAAAAGGACACAGATCTTAATGTGCTGGAGCAGATTTTGTTGCTCCGGTTACCTCCACTTAGCTCAGACGGGAAGGCGTGGTTCGAGAGTACAAAGAAAAACCGACGGCACTTACCCTAAAGATTGCTTACAAGAATTGCCTAAGGACGCCACTCGTTTTGATAAATTAACAGCCCTCGTGACCCAAAACGAGAAATATCACAGGGCTCTACTGAAGATGTGCTGGGTTAGCTGCACGCTGCGAAGCGTCGTCCACTAGGTTCCCTCCAAGTCGGGCGGTCAGCACCAGGTGGCCTTAATGACTTACCGTATGACCACCTCCCTAAAGGGGCTCAAAAGAATTTACTCAAGCCAAAAACTGTATGGCTTTTCCAATAAAAGCACGTGTTCTAGCTTCACATTTGATTACACTTGGCATTTTGCCACATTAGGATTGAAGATCCACAGATTGCAAGTTTAAGTCAACTAAACAAACTAAGTGTGACTATATTATTGTTTAATGAATGAAAATCGACACACACAGGGCCACAAGTTGGCCATAAGAAGGTAACATACACCCTAACTGAAAATTGTCGGGGATCCCAAGCAAAAGTTAACTTAATGACGAAGTACAATACACAAGTTATTTGACGAAATTAAATTCGCAGGCGCAAAGTCCTACAGCATGCGAGGCACAATAAACCTACAATTCGGTAGCACTTTCGCGACACATTAAATCAGGAAGCAAGACAAAAATACATTGGTAGATCCTACCTTTTATAGCTAGAACACCTACTGCGTTGACGATGACCGAATGCTGGACCGGATCCTGGAGAAGCTTAGTGGCCGCTTGCAGCAATACAGCTCCCCAAAGGGTTGTTAAAGGGCTTTGCCAAAAGCCAAGCGGTGACTGCAGAAGGTCGAGGCCTGCAGAAGACGGCGTCCACAAAGTCCAAGGTTACGTCCCGCAGCGAACGTAGAACAGGATTGCCCAAAGGAGTTGAGCGAAGGCAGTGGCCAGCGGCCCGAAAGAGTGTTGAATTAATTCGAGGTGAAAACGGTAGTCCCCGGGAACGCAGAAAATACTTTGGGTTCGGCACGACGTGGTAGAATTTGCAAAAGCAGATATTTCCCACTCACTATGAGAAAATTACGTAGGCTTCATAAGGCGTCTTGGATTATCACTTAACGAGCTATCTGCTTCGAAGCCTGCAGCAGAACTTAAAACGCACGAAAAGCTTCCCTCCGGGGCCACTAACAGTGCAGCCCCAGAGGCAACACAAAACCATAAGCGTCTGTTGTACTCAAAGGCTGGCTACTTATTAAAATTTCAAATGCACAGAGCTTAAAAACAACGTAACGGAAGAAAGTTTTAACTCCAAAATTAATAATTCCAAATGTATGGTCCAACACGGGTTTATCAAACTTTATTTTTTTATTTCTCAAAGCTCAATGCTTGGTGCAACTACACGCAGCCTGATGTCATAGCTGAACCAGCAAAATGAGCAAAGTTCCTAGAACCCCGGATAACAAAACACAAGATAAGGGTTCCAATGCACTACTATACCACGTATGGAAAGTTTTCGACCTTAAGTATCACATTACCAACGCGGCTCCTAAAGAATACCAAGAAATATATTTAGGTTCTGAAATCGATGTTTAAATGTGTGACAACAAAGAATTCATTTGAGAGCTTAACTACATTAGGCAGAAAACAAATCGCCGAAGCTGCAATACAAAACGGTCTTGACCATCTAACAAAGAATAGCTTATCGCTGTAATTCGAAGATTTGAAACTAACCGGCACTGCTTGCCATAAACGACGTAGTCCCGAGAACTAATTTCAAGGGCAACAAAAGCGATGCACAGAATTTGGGGCGCTCATATACAATGTCAACAATACGAAATCAAAGAAGGAATTCACGGTCGCGAAATAATTATGCGAGACGCAAGCATTTCATCGCCCGTCGGAACAAATTTGAATATAACTAGTGCAGGGCCGAATCCAGTGAAATTTTAAATAGAATATTTTCAGCCCAAGTTCACTAATAACACCCTATAGTGGGATTAATGACAATAGAGACTTAACGAGGTCGAATATTCTAACAAGGTGTTTGCAGTGCTTAATTTTAACCAGCGGGCAGCTTCAGTGAACTTACCTTTAGTTAATTTTCTTCAAAACTCCCCTGCATTCCTTACAAATAAAACACAAAATACAAATACGCATGCAACAATTGATATACGAAATAATAACGCTCAAATTAATTAATTAAACGAAATCTATTGACTCGTGAAATAGTTATACAAACATGGAAAACAAATAAATGGGTTATTAGCTTTAAAATTACTTGACAGGAACAAAGTCCATCTACAATAATGAGGTCAGCAATCGTAAATAATGAATAACAAAATTTACTACGGCGATATTCATTAAAAGCGCACCATTAAAATATAAAATTGGGTGCGCATTATACGGCAGCTTAAATTACGTACACGCATATTTCGAACAGCGTCGCACTAAACGGTTTGAAATGCTCTGTAATAACTAGGACAATACATGGTTTGCAGAATTCGTGGAGCCAGCAATTGATGTCAATTGAAGCCACACCCGCAACTGCTCAAATCGTGTGACGGGAGACGAGAACAGAGCTTCAGAACGATAGTTACCACATGCCAAGAGTTGAAACGACAATAATCCCCCACAGGGTAAATGGACGACGTAACGAAAATTTTCTACTTTTGAGATGCGACACGACGTCTTGTTAAGATAGAGCTGGATCACTTGAAAATCCGACAATTAAATCCACTGACGGAACAATGGAAGTCTCGCAACTTCCCGATAAGGATTCTTCGGCCACGACTACCTTTTATTCACATCCCTTCAACTCCGATAGCTAGCACCCAACTCGACGAAATGGCCAAGAGTTGCCACGAGACGAAACGGCTCACAAACTCAATTAGCACAAAAACACGGCTCCAAAAAGCACACAGTTAATTTTAACTTCTTCAAGGCATGCCCCAGCGACAATGTCGCCCAGGGCACCCCTTTAAGAATACTTGTTGACTCGATCACAGCGGGAGCCAGAATCAATTGCTCCGGGCTGAAATCTTAAATCCAAATAACTACTTGCAGGCGTTACTTAATGTCGTACTTTGTTCAACTTATGTGGACCGCGCGGAAAGTTCCACTATAGTGTAACCTAAATCAGCAATATGCCTGGAACTTCGGGAGAAGTCCCGGCTTGCATGAACGACAAAATCGCAGACAATGGGTCGGTAGGTAACGGCGACATTCTAGAATGCGATAAGGCATATTACGTCATAGCAGGCGGAGAACAAAGCTAAATTTAGATTTAAAACGTTGCCGTGATATAAAATGCAATGGGCCCAGAAACGCTAACGAAGAAGATTTGGTTTTGAAACATATACTTGAACTTTTAATTTGGGCGTAAATAAAGCGAGAAAAGCTACTAAAAATGGAAGAAAAGGCGGAAAAGTGCTAAATGTACAAATTGTCCTTACAAGTAATAAATAATCCAGATATCATGATCTCTCTCTCTAGGTTATCAGTCTTGCGACTGGTTTGTTGCAACTTTTCATATTTGTCTTTCTAAGGCTTTGTTTTTCATCATTTTATAACTACTACTGCCCGAGTCCAATATTAATTGTTTCATATATTGTAGATGAGGTCTTTTTCTTGCGTTTTTCCCGGATATTTTTCCTTCGTTTAGTGTTTTTAGTATTCCATTTCTTCTCATTATGTGGCATATCATTTATATTTCTCTTCTTTATACGACTCCAAATTTTCCTTTCTTCCTAAATCATTCTTAGCACGTCTTCATTTGTTTTTTTTTTTGGAACCAAAGAATTTTAAATATTCGCTTGAAGCACTACATCTCAAAGGACTCAATTTTTCTTTGGTCTGCTTTTCCGCTGGTCCACGTTTCGCAGCCATATAATGCTAAGCTCTATATGTATGTTTTTGTAAATTGTTTTTTGGTATCTATCGTTAACCCGTTGGAAGTAAGCAGTTGTTTCTTTTCGTAGAAGGCCATATTTAGCCTGTTGTTTATTTCTCTCGTGCATCTGCCATCTTGTGTGATTATACTCCCAAGGTATTTGAATTCATTCACAGCTTGCACCGTCTCCGCTTGAATGGAGATGTCCATCTTTTGGTTCTGTCTTGAGCACTTTATCACTTTTGTTTTGGTTTTGTTTAGTTTCTAAATTCATTGTCCATATCTTCCAATGCTTGTCTTAGCTCTCCTTGAGATTCGGTGATTAGTGCAATATCATCCGCGTATCTAATTCTTTCCCTGTGGATGTATACACCTGAAGTCTGCATCCCATTAAATTCGTTGATGGCTTGTTGTATGTATATATTGAAGAGTAGCGGTGATAGGCCGCAACCCTGTCTAACTCCGCGTCTGATTCTTGCCTCTTCTCGCTCTTCATTGTATTATATGACCGCGGTTTGATTTTTGTATAAGTTTTCGATGATATTCCTATCATTGCCGTCTATACCGATATTACGTAATATAGTGAAGAATTTAGCCCAATTTACTCTGTCGAAAGCGTTTTCTGCGTCTATAAAGGCTATGTATAATTCATTATCTTTGTTTAATATTTTTTCAATTTTTATTCTTAGGGCCAGTATGGCTTCCCTCGTGCCCTAGTTTTGGGTTTAGGAAATATCATGATAGGAAGTAGTAAATTACCTTAAACATATACCAACATCCGACGTGCCAATTTACCAGGCTGAGCCTAGTAATTGCTTTGTAAATAGTTAATGTTTTCACTAACCCAAGCTGATAAAATTCATGATTATACTAGTGAAGCTGTAGTTACACTATTTTATGAACTTCTATAAACAAAAAAAAATCTTTTCAAGTTTGAGAAATATTTCAAGGCGAAAAATTGATAACAATTGGCGTCACACTATTCAAACTATAAATCATTTATTTATTTATATTCCTTACAAGTTCATATCCAATCTACAGCAATAATTCAATAAAATACATTTCAATAATGTAGGTGTATGACAGTGGTACGTTATATTAGAAACATATGTTATTCTAAGAAAAAAATTCATACAGATATGTGTAGATCATCCATTAACAGCCACCATACAATAAAAACTATATACAAAAGAGTTATAAAAAGGATGTAATTCTAGTTTTATTTATTTCCATTTTTCAGCCTAACTTCTATGCAAACTTAATTATCAATACAGTCATATCCCATGCTACTGGACTTCAATTAATGTTGTTTCAGACTTATAAATATTTGGAATTACATTTCTATAAAATTGCGGTGCTTGCTTAGGTATTACAGCCCTTTAGCAATAAGACACTACGGGCCGGTTGCAGAAAGCAACGTTAAGTCTGGTGTTAGCTAACGCGACGTCAAAGTGAACAAAAACGAATCAAATCTCAAATGTTTATGGTAACTAATACATTAGTAAACAGAATGTGATGCGATTTTGTTACTTTGACGCGACGTTAGCTAACACCAGACTTAACATTGCTTTCTGCAACCGGCCCTAAATCTCCTTGTATAATGTTTTGCAATTTATTTTTACTTGCACATTTTTGAGTTATGGGATGTAACTGATCATATAACCCTTTTTTTTTGTCACTAAAGTGTGGGTGTCACTTAAACTACCTTAATAATTAATCCTTAACTGAACAAAACCACACCATGAGCAAGGGCATTCCAGTTTCACTTGCTAGGTAAAATTGATTTAATAGGTTTTTCGGTATCAATAAACTATAAATATTATTTTTTATGACACTTCATATGTCTAACAAAATTGCCTTTGTTTGCCGTTTTGTAATCATAAACAGTAATACCATAAGGTTTCTCTCTTATGTGAGAGCTCATATGTGCACACAAATTAATTTCAGTTTCTCTCACCTGTATGAGACTTCATATGTGTAACTAAATCAATTTTTCCTGATGCTTTATATTCACATACTGAACAAGAATAAGGTTTTACTCCAGCATGAGAGCTCATATGTCTAATCAAATTACCTTTAGCTGCTGTCCTGTATTCGCATACAGAGCATGAGTAAGATTTTTCACCTGTGTGTGACCTCATATGATTAACCAAATAATCTTTTCGAGTTGCTGCGTAATCACACACAGAACACGAAAAAGGTTTCTCTCCTGTGTGAGACCTCATATGTGTCACTAACGCAGGTTTTCGCGTTGTTTGGTACTCACATGCAAAACAAGAATAAGGTTTTTTTCCAGTATGTGAACTCATGTGGTTAACCAAATTGCTTTTATATGCGGTTCTGTATTCACATACAGAACACGCCAAATGTTCTCACCTGTGTGAGATCTCATATGTGTAGCCAAGTGAGTTTTTTGTGTTGTTTTGTATTCACACACAGAACAAGAAAATGGCTTCTCTCCTGTGTGGGACCTTATATGTATAACTAAATCACTTTTTTGTGATGCCTTGTATGCACACATAGAACAACAGAAAGGCTTCTCTCCTGTGTGAGACCTCTTATGTATAACTAAATGACTTCTATGTGATGCTTTGTATTCACACATAGTACAAGAGAAAGGTTTCTCTCCTGTGTGAGACCTCATATGTGAAACTAGACCACTTTTTCGTGATGCTTCAAATTCGCAAAGGGAGCAAGAATAAGGTTTTTCTCCAGTATGTGATCTTATATGTATAACCAAGTCTGCTCTTTGTGCTGCTCTGTAGTTACAATACGAACAAACGTAAGATTTTTCTCCTGTATGAGAAATTATATGTCTCCTTAGATTACTTTTGTTGGTGTCTTGAATGCACAAATTGCACAACTATAAGAGATTGTGTGAGATTTCATATGTCTAATAAAATTTCTTCTTGCTTCTGTTCTATATTGACAAACAGAACAGGCATAATGTTCTGTTTCTGCATCGGCTTCCATGCACAATTTCATACGATGTCTGTCCGTAATAGGATTTAGTTCTACATAATTTTCATCTTTTATATCAACGTCTTCTTCTTTAATGTCTAATTTGGAATAATTACTAACATCATTGAAATAGGAAACTCTTTCTTCTTTGATAGACACTTTCTCAATATTTTTAATATCATCCATATTCTACGATTTATGCTACGTAGTTGCTGTCAAATTACAAATACTACCATCTACTCTTTCTTGTCTAGCAGTAGAAACGCATTAAGCGAACAAAGAACCATATCAATGATCGTACCTGCAACAAAAGTAAGAATTCAACTCTCGAATTCTCTAATTGTCAAATTACCTAATTACATTTTGTACTTTAAAAATAAGCTAAATCACTAGGAGTGGATTTATTATTAACTTGTTAACAATACTTTTGATCAGGCTAATCACCACACACAATTATTATGCATTACAAAGTTACCGTATGGTTTGTTTTATAACAGCTGTCAAAATTAAAGATACATAATTGCATTTGGTCTACTTACGTGCAAATTTCCTACTTAGCGGCGTACGGTAAAATGGAAATTGGAAGTGCAACCTAAGGTAATATGTAAGTTTTCAAATAGTGGAAGACTCGTTTTCCAACCGTTTATAATAAAAGTCTGTTTATAAAGGATGTTTCTAAAAGGTCTGTATAAAACGCTATCACATATTTCTGAAATCAAGATAGGAGGATTTAACCAAACTTATCTCTATCCAAAAGTTTTGTTAAGCTGTATCGAAAATTAAAGATTTTTAGTTTTTCTAAGTAACTTACTAGTGCTTCTAGCGATGGGGATTTAATTTTTGGATGAAAATCTGTACTGGAATAAAGTGTTTTTTGTCATTAGCGTTTTGCTCGTCAGTGTTACGTAACTAGTCAAAAGTTGCTCATCTGCATGCAAAGAAGCTCACACTTTTTAAAGATTTTTTAAATACCATCAAACATTTTTTACAGACAGACATTCTTATATCAAACAGTTTTGTTTGTTTTAGATTTTGGTATATTCCATAGATTAGGCAGCAAAAATAGTTTTGATTTGCTGCACGCCATAAAATGCAGCTATAGTGTAACGTTCATAGGAGTTTTAAAAAGTTAAACAAAACATGAACTATCTTAATAGGTAAAGTTAATGTAATAAAAACCCTTGCAGCACATATTCCATTTCCAACTTTTTTACAGACAGCCTTTCTTATTTCAAGTATTGTTTGTCTCTTGTTCAATTTCGCTATATGCTAGTTTAGATTATACAGTCTTGAAATTGCTCAAAGAAAAATTATCCCAATGGTTGAAAAAGAAATGTTTTTACATTGAAGAGTGGCTAGCATATATCTGACAAAAATAAACCTGTAAGCTCTAATCTAAATCAAAGAAAAGATGTGTTTATAAATAAGCAAAATCGTACGAAGAAGTACTTTTTGAAAATGTATGTTTAGTAATTATAAAATTAGGAATTTTTTAAACATACAGTGCTTCATGCTCACCTTCACACCACTATTTTTCTTATTTATTTTTATCGCTTTTCAAATTTGGCCAATTACCGATACTACCCTTGTAAGATTTATTTTTACAGTTTTATTTTTCATATTTTGTGTCTATAACACAGCTATTGAAGCAGTAAGAAGAGTGCATTTATAGCTTAAGTGAGTGATTTAATATATTAGTACAATTTATTTTTTAAAAGTTAGTAGCTTTGAAATCTCACAGTGTGAAACATCTAAGAGTTGACCGTATTTTCAGCAATTTCTCGTATTTCAGTTGGGATACAGAAAATATTGTTTCAATAGCGCGTTCTAGCAATTCGCATCTTCTTTCGGACCACCTTATATTTTAAATAATGTAATAAAGTAATTCAGGTTTATTGCGTAAAGCGCATGACTTTAGAGATAATGCAACTGCAAGCCATTTCTGGTCGCAAAGCGCTTGGCATGGCTATCCCGAGTAAGCTCGCTGACAAGCAGTGAAGTTTCTCGATTATTGATTTTTCACGGAGCGCCTTCCCGGGATTTGAAATTAGGCAGGCCAAAACCGTTCGTGTTTAAACAAATAAAAACCGCTAGCTGCGTTGTTTTCTCCACAAACTGCCGTAAACAGCTTTATTAAAAATGCCTCTAGTTAAATTTTGCATACTAATTTTGATAATTATGCCGGTTCCCATGCGGCTTTCTTGAGGTTATTCTACAGTTAGCCAAGGAATAACTGTGCCTCTCGTTTCTTCGCTCCTGCGTGCAAGCTAGCTACTCGTTGGCGTCCTTGGGTTCTACGAATTAAAGTAGCCAAATCGCTGGTTATAACATCAAATCAAACAGTTTATAAATTGCCGAAATACGTATGTACTCAAAACTCACTTCCGCCGCGTCCTTTGGCCGTAGAGCCCGCATTTCAAGTTCGATACACACAGGTGGCGATTCTGAGTTGCACCCTGAGCTATTAATTAGCATACATTGTGACTAAAATACTTGGAAGCTGATTCCTAAATGTTGTTTAATTTTTTTGTTAGGCAATTGTCCTAAAATCTTATGTTGCTGACACTTTATTCTTTATGGCTTATGTATATAATTCATGTTACTCTGATTAGTTGGGTTTGCTGATATTTTTTGTGTTCATACCGTATCTCTTTCGCCTGTACAATTTATACAGGTATGCAGCGAAGAACTAAAGGTAGGGCGTGTGTCATTTATTAGTTAGATTTGTTTTTATGTTGTGAGTAACGACAAGGCGCCCATATTTTTGTAATTCTACTGTTCAATTTTAAAGCCTGACGGATTATTGCCTAGAGGTTACCCATTAATCTACCCATTGTTCTTGAGCTAGCTCGGGCTGTGTCCACCCTTGAACAATAAACAATACTATATCACATAGTTAATACTATATCACACAATACATTATCACAATTTTCATAATTAATACCTGAGACAGTGTGTGTGGAAACGCATCCCTTGCTGAGTAAATTTATGCTACTTTGCCAAACTAGATTAATTTAAACCTTAAAATAGCCAAAGCAGTTAATTTTGAAGCAATCCGTAGGCTGAATGAATGCTAATACGTTACTGCGTTCCACACTTAGTGATTTAATTTCATATCGCGATAACTTCACATTCAGATATCTGCATGGTAGTTTGTAATACA